>VYZQ01023896.1:12119-23008 GCA_013400655.1 Mystacornis crossleyi | reverse complement strand
CAGTGCTTCATTGCTCTGCACATTGCCTCTTCTCCTTTCAGTGGACACCATTGAGAAGGGTCCTGCTCCATCTTCTTCATTCCTTCCCACTGGTTATTTATAGACGTTGATAAAATCACTCTGGAGCCTTCTCTTCTTGAGGCTTTATGGTCCCAGCTTTCAGCCTCTCCACAGAGGTCAGATGCTGCAATCCTTGATCACCTGTGTGGTGTCTCACTGGACTTGGTCCAGGATATCTCTGGTACTGGGGAGCCCAGCACTCCAGGTGTCTCCAGCCAGTTCTGAGTGGGGGGGAAGGATCACCTCCCTTGACCTGCTGGCAGTGCTTTTCCCAGTGCAGCACACTGAGTCAGGGTGTTTGGTCCAGGGAGACACTGCTGGTGCACGTTCAGCTTTTTGTCCAGCAGGACCCCAGGTGGTTTCCTGCCAAGCTGCTTTCCATTCGGTCATCTGCCCACACACCCACTTCCTCCCTGTGTATTGGTTCCTGGGTTTGTTCCTCCACAGGTGCAGGCCTTTGCATTTCCTGTGACTGGACTTCATGAGGTTCCTGTGTGCTCATTTTTCCAACCTTTTGAGATCTGCCAGAATGACAGCAGAATCTATATTGTGACAATTGAAAATGGGAAACAGTAAGATGGAAAGATGTTCTGCACATTTTCCTCATCTCTTTTTAACAGAAGCATAACAGCAGTTTTGTATTGGTTGCTTCTTTTGGCAATTTTTCTGTATTTCTACAACAGGTGATGAATGCTGGCAGTTTTTCATGAGAAATATGTTAAAGGTGTGAGCATCTTTTCTTCTGCAAGAAAAGAACACATTTGCTTCAAAAGTGGCGAGATTGGGACCTCAGTTCAGTATAGGAAGGAACACTTTTGAAAATGATAATTCTCTTCTTCGTAAGGGTATATAATGAATTCTTACAAGAAAAAAGATTGCTTATCATCATAATTGTCTCTCCTCCTGAAATTAGAAAGGAATGATTTTGAGATCTTTTTCTTATAGGAGCAGAGACCATGCTATGCAACTTAATTTCTGCTCTGTGTTCAAACTTGTCAATGTTTGCATTTGTTTTATGTGTACTGTTCTTCTAACTTCTGAATTTATTTAATTTTGGAAGTAATCGCAACATCCACTGTAAAAGCCCTGCATGATTTAATGATATCTGCTATTATTTCATATTTTAATGCTGCATAAAATGTTTTGTGAGTCTTGGGATTTTTGTCTGAAAGTATCTAAATGTGGTGTATTCTTAAATTGTTCGCAGGGTCCGTCAGGTTTAGGAATAGCTGGATTTCTGGCTTTCTGAGAGGTTGTTTATATCAGCCACTGGAATGTTTTTTGCTCTGGAAGGTTGACCTCTGTGAAACTTTCTCTTTCTCCTGAAATGTCTTATGTCATTTGCTCCCGAAAGAGATATTACTTAGCAGTCGTGATCATTTTTGCAGAAAATTTTTTTATAGTAGCATGTCTGTGAGTAGCTGTCTCCTCAGTGTCATACATGTGGCAAACTTACATAAACATACAGATCCCAGTTGTTTTGGTAACTGAGTTGCTGCTGATCCCAGTATTTGAATGAAGACTTGTGATCTCTCTGCTGACTTTTTTTTTTCTTAACGGTGTCCTTATATGGGAAATTATTCCACAGGCATAAAAAACAACTAAACCTGTTTGAATGGTTTATTATTGTCAATAAGGTGTTTTAAACTAAGATATAAAAAATAATGTCTAAGGTTATAGTTCAAGTTACTTAAGGAATTGTACTACAAAATCAAGTTACTTGTAGTTATTTGAAGTGTTCAGTGATGAACTGTACATCACTTAAAGCCTTTCAGCCAATCTGTGATTATAAAACTTAAGGAGAAGCAAGGAATTCAAGTTTTGACATTCCATGGATTCCCAATTGAATAGCCAGGACAGAGTTTCTATTAGTTTTCTGTTAAGAAGTTGTTCCCTGTTTATATGCAAATAGAAAAGCAAGTTAGGGAAGCATACAAAGAAGCTATAAACTAGTAAGTTATTTCCTTCGAATTTTAAAAAAGTGTTGTAGCTGGGTTTTTTTAGAAAACTTAAAAACAAGTATTATATCTACTGATCCATCTTATTCTTTAAAAATACTTTCTATATAGTAAAAAACTAAGAATTTTTAATTACCTGTCAGTCTATATCTCTGTATGTGTGATAAAAGTAATGGATTTCATTCTGATACTTCTTTTATTTAGATTCACTGTGGATTCAGTCATCCTAATCAAATAGCTGGCTACTTAGTATAATTTACAGATGGCCTGCTGTTAACTTTAAAACAGTTTTTGTGTGTTTAAGGAAATATATTGTTGGTTGGTTGGTTAGGGGTTTTTTTGACCATACATAAGTGTGAGACTGTACACATTCATAGCTTATTTCTTTTTCTCCTTGTAATAATGAATGTTTTCTTACAATATTTTTCACATGGAAAGTTTTTTCACATTTTTTTTCTGGTTCAAATTGTATGCCTTTTTATCTTGAAAGAGCATTAAAGGCCCTTTCTTGATTCTTCTCTGTTACTGGGTTGGACTCCATAATGTTTGTTAAGAGGAGGAAAAAAATGGATAAAAGATGCTTAGCAATCCTTTTTAGAAGAATATAATTCCTATTTATCCAAGTTTTTTAGGAAAATATATCCATGAATCTTCAAAGGAAAAATTGTGTCTACTGAAATGAGAGATTTTTTTTCCTGAAGCAGTTGACATGCAGACAGGTGTGCCTTTCTACTGACTTTTCTGTAAGAAAGAGAATTGTGAATAGAGCTAACTGGCGACTTACTCTGATGTCTTAAATTGTATAAGCAAGAGCTGTCAGCTTGTTTGCCAGTCAAGAGCTGGACTGCCATTTGCTGATAAGTAATAACTTGTGATAACCACGTGTGCTCCTGTGGGTAAACACCAAACATTGGTAATGTTAAACAGACATTTTCAAGTTAGCTTAACAAACATGTTCATTAATATGAATTAGTAGAGGGTTGAAAAACTCTTTAAAAAATGCATGTCCTGAACATTATTTTTTGATTGATGAATGTTAAAATATCAACCTTCTTAACTGCAAATTCCCCAGAGAAGTATAATAAGCTGCATTAGGGTTTGTAAGAAGAGAACAGTCTAACCAAAGCTTGCTTTAAAATTGTGTGTTAGCCCAATCATAGCTACAGCTTCAAGGAGAAGAGTCCTTGATGATGGTAGGACCACTTGAGACAGTCTCACCTAGTTCCCCTACTCACAGCATCAGAAGCTGGAGCAGATTGCCTAGGACTATATCCAGGCATATTCTATGTTCAGATGGAATTTTATTTATTTTGTTTTATACCCATAGACTTTTGTCCTTTCAGTGGGTACCACTGAGAAGATTCTTGCTCCATCTCCTTAATTCCCTTCCATTGGGTATTTATACAAGTGGTAGGATTATTCTGTAGCTATGTCTGCCTTCTCTTCTCCAGGCTGAATGGTCCCAGCTCTCTCAGCTTCTTCACATACATCAAATGCTGCACCTTTGTGGAGTCTCAGTAGTCTTGCTCCAGAATGTCCCTGTTTCTCTGGTAGTAGGGAGCCCAGAAGGGAGCCCAGCACTCCAGGTGTCTCCAGCCAGTTCTGAGTGGAGGGGGAAGGATCACCTCCCTTGACCTGCTGGCAGTGCTCTTCCCAGTGCAGCACACTGAGCCAGGGTGTTTGGTCCAGGGACACACTGCTGGTGCATGTTCAGCTTTTTGTCCAGCAGGACCCCAGGTTGTTCCCTGCCAAGCTTCTTTCCTTTTGGTCACTGGCCCCTCCAGGTGTAGGATTGAATGGTTTTCAGTCCATTTCACTGTACACTTACGTAACCCATGTTTCATCTGCTTGTCTGTGAGGGTGTTGCAGGAGACGCTGTCAGAAGACTTGAAGAAGTTGAGATAAATCACACCCATTGCTTTCCCCTCATCTGCAAGATAGCCTTCTGTGAAGAGATTGCTGTCAGGCTGGTTAAGTAAGGTATCTACCACTGCTTTCACTCATACACTTTCTCTTCACATCCAAGTTGGGTCAGAAGCTCCTTGTTCATCCATTCATGTGTCCTGCTGCCTTTGCTTGATTTTCTACTTGTCTGGATGGACCATTCCTGAGCATAGAAGAGATGGACCTTGAAAGGTTTGACTTAATGATCTTAGAGGTCTTTTCCAACCTAAATGATTCTGTGAATATCAGCCAGCTCTATTGGGCCCCCCCTTCTCTCCAGGGCTGTATGTATCCCATGGGACTTTTTCATACAAATCCCTAAAAAGGCTGAAGTCTGCTCTGCAGTAATCCAGGGCTGTGTTCGTGCTTTCTGCCATGCTCTCTCTCAGGATCTCAAGTTTCACCATTTTAAGGTCATTTTGGCCAAGGCCGCAGCCTCCACATTCTCATCTAGTTCCTCCTTAGTTTTATGTATGAGATGCAGCTGAGAAGCTCTTCCTGTTGGCTCTTCAGTCACCTGCATCAGAAAGTTGTCATTGCATCCCAGAACCTTCCTGCATTTTTTTGTGCCCTGCTGTGTTTTCCCACGAGCAGGTCTGCTGTAAGGACTAAGGCCTGTGAATGTTAGGCTTCTTCCAGTTGTCCAGAAAAGTCTTACCTGCCTTTCTTTATCCTGATCCAGTCAGTCTGGATGACCACAGAGGAAAAAAAGATTGTTCTAGCTGCAGTTGTTTTTCCTGTTGTCTATATTTATGTTCTTGCTGTTGGTAATTAGGGGAATTCTTGTGCAGTTTAACCGTAGTTTTAATGAAGTATGTGGGCAGGTGAATACCTAATGTGAGTTACCATTTATTTCGGCATACTACAGTAAAGTGAGTTTTACTAACCTGTCTTTTGCTGGACTGTTAAGATCCTAAATTATAATAAATAATTTTGTGGGGTTTGTTTGCTACATCATTAAAAGTTACTTTCCAGAATTATCTGTTAGTTTCTACTGCTGTTGTTGCTGTGTTGAGAATTTGGTTTACTCTTCTGTATTTGAGAAGCAAGCCATTTACTGATTATATAGACCTTTATGTGGCTTATTCTGTTTCTTTTAGCTTTTATATACTGCAATTATACATTGAGTTTTAAAATATAAAACTGTACTGCATTTTAATTTGGTTTAAATCATATAAAAGCTTCAAATTTGTTTTGAAAAGTTCAATTTCAGTTCAAAATTATTCCGATCAAATAGCTTCTTCTAAAATAATTACATATATAAATGTTACAATTTAACTTTTGTCTTGGATTTAAATGGGGTTAAACTGATTTCAATTAGGTATCCTTTTTGTGGACATAGTCTGTGTATTTTAGTTCTTTGAAGACAATATTCAAAGAGAGGTGTTTAGATTGATAAAGGAAATTACAGGAAAGCTTTGTGAATGTTGATCAGAATACTTGAAAAATTAACATGTTCTTGATGTGGAAATGATACATAGAATCATAGAATGGTTTAGGTTGGAAGGAACCTTAAAAGCTGATCTTATTCCTTCCCCCTGCCATGGGCAGGGGCATCTTCAACTGGGCCGAATTGCAGAGCCCCATCCAACCTGGCCTCAAACACTTACAGGGGTGGGCCATCCACAGTTCCTTTGCACAGCCTGGTCCACTGCCCAACCACCCTCTGGGGAAAGAACCTTTTCCTGATATCCAACCTAACCCCCCCCGTCACAACTTCAGGCCATTCCNCTTACAGGGGTGGGCCATCCACAGTTCCTTTGCACAGCCTGTTACAGCGCCTCACCACCCTCACAGAGAGGAATTTCTTCCTCGTGTCTAATCTAAACATACTCTCTTTCAGTTTGAAGTCATTTCCCCTTAGTCCAATGACTACGTGCCCTTGTTAAATGTCCCTCTCCCTTTCGTAGCCCACTTCAGGAACTGAAAGGCTGCACTAAAGTTTCCCCAGAGCCTTCTCTTCTCTCTGGGCTGAACAGCACCAACTCTCTCAGCCTGCTCATAGGAGAAATACTCCAGCCCTCTGATCATCTTGTGACCCTATCCTGGACTCACATCAACAAGTTCATGTCCTTATGTGGGTGGCTCCAGAGATGAACACTGCACTCCAGGTGGCGTGTCACAAGAGCAAAGCAGAGGGGGAGAATCCCCTCCCCCGCCCTGCTGGTCATGCTGCTTTCGATGGAGCCCAGGATATAGTTGGCTTTCTGTGCTGTGGGCTCACGTTGCTGGTTTATGTTGGGCTTCTCATCCACCAGCATCCCCAGTTCTTTCTCTTCAGGGCTGCTCTCAATTCATTCTTGGCCCAGCCTGTACTTGTGATTGAGATTGCCCTGACCCAAGTGCGGGACCTTGCATTTGTCATGGTTGAACTCATGAAGTTTGCATCACCCCATCTCTCAAGCCAGGTCCCTCTGGATGGCATCCCTTCCCTCCAGCATGTCAACCACACAACACAGCTTGGTGTCAACAGCAAACTTGGTGTGCGTGCACTCATCCCACTGTCCATGTCATTGCCAAGCAGCTCTGGTCCCAGTACTGACCTCTGAGGAACACCACTGGTTTCCACTTGGACACTGAGTCGTTGACTACAACTCCTTGAGTGCAACTGTCCAGCCAGTTCCTTATCCACCAAGTGGCCCATCTATCAAATTCTCCACTTTGGAGACAGTGTTTAATGCTTTGCAGAAGTCCAGACTGACCAGACTGATAATGTCAGTCTTCCCTCATCCACCTCTTTAACCCTGTTTTAGAAGGCCACCAAATTTGTCCGTCAAGATTTGCCCTTGGCTGACAGCTTGTTGGCTGTCACCAGTCACCTGCTTGGTCTTCCTGGTTGGGTGGCCCATAGCAGACCCCCACTATAATCTTGCCTGTCCCTGCCCTCCCTTTAATCCTTATGCATAAGGGATCATGGATCCCTTAGAGGAGCTCCCAAGAGGTTCCCCTGCCTGTCCTTCTTCAAAAGCCTATGTCCTTTCATTCCAACACTCCAGACATAATAGCCATCCCACCACTTATTTGCCAGTGATGGCAATAGGATCATACCCCTACAGGCATGTGCATATCTCCAACTCCTCTTGGTTTCTGCCCCTGCTTGTGCATTTGCATGGAGGCATTTAAATGGGGCCCTCAGTGAAGCTGAGGTGCTGGCTGCAGTGGCTGGAATTCTTTTGTGCTGTACTTCAGGTTCATCCATCCTGACCTACGAACCCCCTCCAGGCTCTGGGCGGCAACTCTTGCTAGCTCTGGCATGACATTGGTGTGAGTGGTGTGGATGGAGGTTCCCCCTCCCCAGCAACTTTTCATCTGGAGAAGATTTATTAATAGAAAGTTGAACATAAATGTGAAAATATATTTGGGAAAATTCCCAGTGTAAAAATGTTTATTTTCTTACCAAGTTTAGTTCTTGGAAGGTGCTTAAAAAGTCCTAAGCATGCAGAAGTTGTTCTTTTAATACAGCAATATGTATTTCAAAGCTTTTCCATGACAGCTGGATCTCCAGTTCAGTTGGAGTTACATAGGACCCATGAAAACAGGAGGGTACATGAACTCCTTTGAGTATTGTCTTTTCCTTGCTTACCTGTAAGATTGCTCAAGAAAAGAAAAATACACTGCAAAATAGTTGTAAATATTACATTTAATTGTTATATTCAGAGTCCTTTGTGATGAAAATGATCAGTTTTCTTGTATTTTAAAGTTGTGTCTTAAACCATGGGGATAACTGATAATGCTTCTACGTTTGGCAAAAAAAGTGTTTTAAAAATTTTATGTTGCATAATATCCTAAAATTTTCTAACAGTATTACTGAGACAATTTTAACTAAGTGGTTCCATGCTGCTGTAAAAGTAACCTTGAATTATTTGTCTTAATCGTTTTTATATCTCATCTCAACATCCATTTAGTCTGAAATGAAATATTAATAAAATTCCCACATTAGAAACTTAACATTTCAAGTTTTAGAACATCAAAATATCTACAGTTGTACTATAAGCTGAAAACAATTTTTTTAGTACAGAGGCCTGTGATTTCTTTTGTTTTTTAATAGCTCTGTTTCTTCAACAAATGATGAAAGTACTGTGAAGCATTTCAAGTTTTAAAAGACAGATTCTGAAGACTGCATGTCCTGGGTATTTTTAGTGCTTTGCCCACTTTTTAAGAAGTATTTCTTTTCCATGCTTGTTTATCTGCTTTGTTCATTTGTTATCTTTCTTTCATACTTTTTAATATCTCAGCACTTTTGTCTAATTTATCATTTTCATATTTTTAAAGGTCCCCAGGTGCATCCAATTTTTCACCTTTACCAAAGATCTCTCCATCTCTATCAAATAATTATAACAACATGAACAACAGAAAGTAAGCAATATACCTTAAAACATTATTTAATAAATCACCCCAGTGTGATATAAAAGGTGTTTTATACCTCCTAGCTTAAGGATTTTTAATTGCTTTGCAATATTTGGCTTGTGAATTGTTGCTGGTTACTATTTCATAGTGTAGGTACTGCTGACACTAAGAAATGAAACAACATTAGAGATGTTTGTAACTCTTACTCTTCAGCAGGGAAGACACTAAAAAGAATTTTGGTTGTTGTAAGAAAACGTATGCACTTCATTTAGAGTTTATCCTTCTAAAAGTACATTGTTGCTATTATTGTTCTGCCTGAATTTAAATAGACAATGAGAAAAGTATGAAGTACTTATCTTTATGGTGATCAGGTTTTCCCTTGTTTATTGCTCCTAAGGTATTGGAGCAGCATATGTGACATCACACTTTGAATTCAAATCATGACAGCTGATTTGTATTAGCTGTAATGTAGCCAGCAACTCAACTTCGGTTTCTTAGTGCTAGAAGACTTGAGAGAGTTCAGGCTAAGTGTGCTTGACTATTAAAATGAACAAAGGCTTAGTGAGACTTCTCACTTTTACATGCTTTCTCCTTTATATTCCGAATTAGAAGTTTAATAAATAATGTGATAAAACTCTAAAAAAAGAGCTTTCATATAGCATTGCCAACTTTTTGTGTAATTTTTTTGTTGTTGTTATTGTACACAACTGTAAAAAAAGTTGGTGACTATAGAAAAACATGGAATTATTTCACTTTAACAGATAATGGAGCATCTTTCAAATGATTGAAACCAGAGAGCACTCATCTTTCATGCAAGCTGGGGGAAGTTGAAGAGCCTTACTTACAATTCATTCAAATCTTTAATATTTTTCTAAACATGCATTTTGTGATCACATTTGAAGATGTTAAATATTTAAAAGGTGACATAAATATTAAATATACAATATCTTCCAGTTAAATACTGCACTTATCAGAAGTGATTTTTCCTAAGGGGTGAAGTGTCACTTTTGCTTCTACCAATTGTGAGTAGTCCCAACTCTCACCGTTGAACAGTTGAAATCTATGTATTTAACTGCAGTCTACTGTACATTGTGAATGTATAGTAAATAAGAAGAGATTTGTGTCTATGACTATGTGAAAAGTTACTTGGTCAGAGCTGAGCCTCTAACTGAGAACTAAGTTCTTCTTCTCCTAATGTTTAAGCAAAAGGCAGTGGTATTGCCAAACCAAACACTTAACAGTTACCTTTTTCTAGGGAGCCATGATTTTAAATCAAGCCATCAAGGCTTATTTTCTTTTTTTTTTTTTTTAATGTTAGCTTCTTGCTAGTGATGTAGTTACTTCTAGGAGGCACTTATGAACCTGTTGCCAGTTCTTGCAGCTTTTAAAGATAGTCTGTTTGTGTGATTTACCTGATTTTAATTTTATTTCTTGGTTGATTTTGGAGCCAAAATGTGAGCTTTTAGAACTTAAAGGAAGAATTCTGGGGTTTGGAGGTGTGTGTTTGTTTGTTGGTTGTTATTTTACAATTAATGATTTTCAACAGAAATACATGTTTAAAAGGAAGTCATATAAATTTCAGATTTGATAAGGAATTGGTCCTTTTAAGTGATTTAACTATAACTTAATTTGTAAATCAGTTAATAGGTACATGTACTCTGTAGTGTTACGAAGTACCACTCAGTTTTCTCTTGTATATCAAGACACAGTACATCTGGATGTTATGTAAGACAGATACTCAGTGCAGAAGTATATGGTTTTCCTTAAAATGCAATAATCCAATTATGATGACTTTAAAATATTTTATCAATCAGAAATTAATAATTCAATGCAAGATGTAATGCAGATGAATCTTTAGCAGCACTTCTCTCAGAGTGTATGTTCAGTGATGAAGTCATATCCATTAATACACTTTGTACTTTAAAGTGCATCGTTTGGCATTAAGAATTTTTGGCTTCAAATAGTAAATGGAAAGATATATCTCTCTTTAATTGTATTATGTAATTCTGGGTTAAGAATGTTCCATTCTTTTCACAGATATCTCCTTGTCTAAGAAAGCACTACTTTTGCATTAATTAACACTATCTTTGTTACTTCTCTTAATTAACTACTTAATATCAGCTTTGTCTGGAATTTATTTCCATGCTTCTGCCATATTATCTCTTATGTTGCACATTGTCCTTAGTACAATAGTGAAATTATACATTTTTGGCTTTCTAGGATCTGTTGGCATCTCCACATGGACATGAGATGCTGTGACTGTAAAGGAAATACCAGCATTTGTTTTGAAGATAATTTTAACTGACAAAGATGATTTATAAGGCAGAAGGAGCAAACAGCAGGTTGTGTGTGTTAAGGAAACTTCAGAGTTACACACTAGGCGATACAGAATTTGAAAAATATAGAAGTTAAAACCTAAGACATCAAAGGGTCATAAATACTAGCCATTGCAAGCCTGCTTTTGCAATTACTAGTGCTCACCTATAGAGTACAAATTATGTTAAAAATATGAAACTATCAGGTTTTTTGGTATGGTACACATTTCTGTAATGTCTTTCTAATCCACGAGGTGTTCTGTGT
>VYZQ01023895.1:65838-78935 GCA_013400655.1 Mystacornis crossleyi | reverse complement strand
TTTTTTTTTAATAATTTGGTATTTCTAAATTATTCTTTAACTGCTTTTTGTCCTCCTCTTGACTGCAGTCATTTTAAGTGTGCAACTGCTTTATTAAAGAAATGTTTATTTTTTTATAACCTGCCCAGTCATTCACTTGAAATACTGATTATTAGCTTCAAGGAACCATTTTCTTGATTCCATCTCAGTCTGGGAGTTTCTGAAAAAATCCTTATTTATCATATATTCAGCTCTCTATAAACATATAAATCCCTCAGCTCTAGCAATTAGCAAAACAAAACAAAACCAAACCACCGAAAAAAACCCAACAAAACCAAACAACTCTAAAATTGCAACATTTTTTTTAACAAGGAAACCAAACTGAGATAAAAGTAAGTTCTGATGCTATCACAGTTAACTGGAGTTAGCAGTCACCACACTGGATATTAACTTCCAAAATGACTGTTTTCAAGCCCCACAAGAGGACATATTTTAGTCTGTGTCTAGTTGCTTGGCTTTCATTTTCCTATGAAACAGAAATAATTACAGCTTGAAAACTGACATCCAGTATAATTACTGAGGCAATATTTGAGGACATAAAAGTAAAAATAGCTGCATTGATCTGAGCAAAACAAGCTTAATTCGATGAAAGTGAGCAGTAATCATGGTGACACGATTATCTACATCAGCTTCCAAGCCTGGGGAATCCCCTTGGTGAGGCAGAGGCGGCTCCATGCACTTCACAGAAGTGTTAGAGGGCCAACTGCTGGTCACCTTCCACCAGAGCGTGTTGGACAAGAAAAAATCATCAAGTATTTAATACTACAACCACTGTATGATCTGTGTCACCAGCGAATCTCACAACAGGACATTTCAAGTGCTTTTTTTTTAGCATGTGAGTAAGTTGTTTTCTGTAAAGATATACTGAGTGACTCTTGATTGTCTGTACAGCCAGTTATGTGTGGGAAAAGAGGTCAGGCAGTTCCTCATCTCCAGACAGAGAGGATTTCTAAGAGAGTTAATTTTTGGAATGACCACTGCCACTGAGCTGAAGTACTTGAAAGAAGGAATTGCTTTTCTTTAGAATGATTTGTTCAAGAAGCAGTGCCTGTTTTCTTATATGTGTGTATGTACATGTATATGTAGATGGTGGAAAAACTTGAGCTTGATTCCTTCTCCAGATGGTAATTCAGGCTGGAAGATTCTGAACATCTGCTGCTTCTTTGGAAATGAATGATTCAGGTTAATTTTGAGGTTACACTGCGGGAAGAATTATTCACAGTGCCAGCAAAACTGACCTTTTATGCTTTCCTGTTGTGCCAGGTGTAACACAGCTTCCTATTAGTGTGTGAATAGGCACTCCAAAGGAGAGCTGTTCCAAGAAATGTTTGGAAAACAGAATACCATCTCCACATACTTTCTCATGTACTTATCAGCAACTTAAAATCTAATGGCTGCTTTTTCATCATCTGACTATTGATGGAATACTTCCAGATGGGTGTCCTCTGATTGTCCACTTGGAAAACATGAGTTATACAAAAACTAGAAAGTAGGTCTCAGACATTTATTTCACTCCGAGTAGAGGAATCTCTCTTATAACAGACATGAAGGTATAAAAGCATCACCAAATTGTGCTGGAGCTGGTGTGGCTGAAAATGTGCGTACCTGGAATCTGTGAGTAGCTACATCTGCATGACTTAAAAAGTCGCTGTGTGTCTCTGGAACATCTACGAGTCAGGAATATGTTGCCAAAGAATTAACACACAGTTCCTGTGGAATGATAGTGGGACTAGTGGTAACACCAAGGACCAAGCAAGAATTATCCCTGAATCTACTGATAACATGGCAATTTTGGATCTGGAGCATGAGTAGGCTTGGGGGAGGGAAAGAGGAGTTTTCCACTGATCCATGCATATGTGGCACAGCTCCCAGGGAGACTGGCAGAAGCGGCAGGCCTGGAGCTTTCCTGAAGTGATTTTAAAAAGCCAATTCTGTTGAATAAGACTGAATCAGACCAAGACCAGGCCCTCTGTTAGCAGTGCTCCAGTGAACCAAGCTTTGAGTCTGCCTCTGAGAAAGATGACCTTAGAAATCCTAGCCTTTATGGCCATATTGTTCCTGTTGCACAAGGAAAACAGGTATTCCATCCATCACAGGCGCTCTGAAGTTTAAGTTGTTAGTTTTTGTGAGATGGAAAGAAAACAGCTGAAGATGCTTTAACTACATATCATTGATAATACTATATATGATGAGTGCACCATGCAGCTCATGCTCAACCTGCCGTAGTTAGCAAGTTTTCCAACCCCATAAAACCAACTCTTATTAACTAGTGTGATTACCAATGAAGAAACAACTAAAAACATCTGGTTTAGAATTTTATGGGTGTCATTATTTGTAAATGTTGCTACAGAATGTGAGGAGCAGAGAACATTAACCTGTGGGTCATGAAAAGAAAAACAGCAGGACTCTGGAGAGGTGATTCATGATGGATTGAATTCTGACTTCCATACTCCCCCACAACACTGTGCCTGTGGGCATGCCTTTGTCCCACAGGAGTGAATGAATATCTGTGGTATTATGCTTGAACACTTTTTGTCTGAGGAGTTGTTGTGTGTTTTTTACTTCCCTGCCCCGTCTTCATCTCTGCAGAAAGGGAGCCTATCCAAGGCAGTCCAGGCTCCAGCAAGTAATGTTAGAAGCTGTTGGCCTGGAAGAAGGAGTAGCTGGCTCAGTGAAAGCTGGGGGAAACAAATGAGCTGTCTGGCAACATGTAAACACAATTAGCAGCAAGGCAGCAACACCAGATATATATAAAACGTATTGCTCTTGGGCTGTGTAGAATCTTTCTTAGAGACTTTCATATTTGGTGTGAGTTTCCTGAGCTTTCCACATTCTAGTGGAGCAAAGCTTGTAGACATCAGACACCTCATAACCCCTTACAACACAGACTGACTCTGTACAGCCTGCTAAGGCTTAGTGGCTTCTGCAGCAGGCCACCTAGCTGGGTGACATTTGGCTCCGCTGGCAGCTGGGCCTCTCCAACAGAGGGTGGCAACTATTTCTTTTTGATCACTCAAAACCAGTTCAACAGCAGCAGCAGAAAAATGGTACTTTGGTGCATTTCTTAATGAACATAAACCAGCAAAATGGACATCAATGGCCTCTTTAGTGCTGTGTTACAAAGGAAAAAAGTGATGGTGCTACAAGAACACTTGCATGAGTTTATTAACTCAGTTTGTGAAAAAGAACATTTTCAGAGGGAATGGGACAGTATAAGAAGCCAGGTTATTGTGTGAGTCATTTCAGGTTCAGGCCCTGGACAGACCTGAGACATCTGCTTTGTGTTTCTTCTGTCCTGTTTCTCAGGGCGAGCATTCTGCAGCTGGCTGTGAATGACTTAGAAGTCCATGGACAAAACTGTACATAACTGGCTTCATTAAAATCCAGAAAGGGCCACTCTTACCCTAAAGGACAATGTCTCTTTATGCAGTCAAAAATAACTTAACCAATTTCCCTTCTGCAAGTAGTAGAAATAGATTAAAAAATTAATTCCCCAATCTGATGTTGTGTCTAGAATGCCCTTCAATCCCTGTGCCAGCAATATTTCTTTTTACGTAAGTGAACTTTTTATGGTGACATAACCAGAAGTAATTTAGAAATCAACTTTCTCTCAGCTTTTGCCACTTATCAAATAAGACCACCTTTACTAGTTCTAGCTTATTGCTATAGAATCCACAACGTGCCTAGAAGTGATGTCAGTGGGAAAACACAAAATAGATTTTAAAAGTTGATTTGAACATGTTCTTTTCTGAGGGGGAAAGACAAAAATAAATTCTGTCTCCTGCTAGCTACAGTGTTTGTACTTCACTGTGACAGTAACTTCTGTGCACTTGCTGGGAAGAGCAGTGTCAAGGGGACAAAGCTTTTCCAATTTTAAAGGAGACTTTCATCTCAGGAAGAGTAGTACCTAAATGAAGAAAATATCACTTCTATTTCTAGGAGCTTTCAAACAAATATCTGGGAACACATCAGTGTTTTATGGAAAAAAAAAAAACATATAACTGGTTAACCATAAAATAACTGGGTTTCTCCTCTGGGTCATGCTGGAGGTAATGAAATTGCACATCTCTGAAGGAGGGGATAAGTAAGAAAGACATAAACTTAGGAATCATTTCTGTATAAACAACCTGATGAAAAATTTCCTTTCAAGTCCGACCAAATGACTGCAACTTTCCATGTGAGATTATAACACCCATGCTATGATGCTAAGTTGTTATCCAGCAGTACCTGCTGAGTCTCACTCCTATTAGAGGTGTAAGAAATCCACTGGTGTCCTCCCGGACTTTAAAAGCCAGCTGGAAGTTTATCAATGAGTTATCTCAGAGGTGGCTCACCTTGAATGAGATACAGTGTCACACTCTTGCTTGTTAAGCAGGCTTTTATATAAGTGTTACAGTTTCCATAGAAACATAACTAAATCTTTCCTCCAGCATAATCCCAAAAGCTTTCACAGACCAGGAAAATACACACTGAACAGTCAAATCATTTTTTATGCTGACAAAAAGAATGCCACAATTGTCACCCAGTCAAGTTTCTCACAGGGGCAAAATAAGTTTAAATCCCACACAGCAGAATTGCCTTGTAGCATTCAGACATTTTATGGAATCCCATTTCCCTGCAAGTTCAGTTTTTAAAAGCTCTAGAGAAACCTTGCAGAACTGTGTGAGCTAGAGACAGGAAAGACCTTAATTTTGTTCCCAAAGCATGTCGGTGAGTGCAAAACCCATGAGAACAGAAACAATAATTATGCTGATGATCTCTTCCCCAGGCCTATATTGCTTTCAGTTGTGCATTTTCAAGTGTTCTTCATGTTTTTAAATGTTTTAAATGTTCTCCTTAATTGCTGGGACTACCAGCATGTAACAGGGATTCTCTAGGCAGAAGGATTTCCCCCTAAAAATCTGTTTCCTCTTGTGCAATTTCACCCCACTTCTCTTAGCAGTTTAGGACCCCATTCACTTTTCTAGGTCATGGCTGAACACTTCCTTTAGCTTGGAGAAAAGGAGGCTCAGGAGGGACCTTATTGCTCTCTGAAAGGACGGTGTAGCTATGTAGGGATTGGTCTTTTCTCCCAGGCAACCAGTGACAGGACAAGAAGAAATGGCCTCAAGTTGTACCAGGGGATGTTCAGGTTGAACATCAGGAAGAATTTTTCCAAAGGCTGGTTAGGTACTGGAACAGGCTGCCCAGAGAGGTGGTGGAGTCATGAACCCTGGAAATGTTCAAGAAATGACTGGACATGGCACTTAGTGCTGTGGTTTAGTTGGATGGAGCTGTTTGGTCAAAGATTGGAATTGATGACAGTGGAAGCCTTTTCCAACCTTAATGATTCTATGAATTCACTAGGAGGATGATTTCTTACAGATTTGTGTTTAACCCTGGCTACTTTTTTAGTGTCTTCAAGAATGTGAGCAGAGCAAGCTGAAATAAAATACAGACAAAACTATAATGATTCATCTCATTAACACCATATGAAGTTCTTTCTCTTTGGAAGTTTAAATATACAGTGCTGATGCAATTCATTTAAGCAGCTGAACATAGGTTTAATGTAGGTACATGAATAGTTTTGTCACTTTCAACACTGAAAATTAAACAGAAGCAGGTGTTGGGCTGAATTTGCTCGCTAGAAGTATTTATTATGAATGACAGATATATGAACTACAGTGCCCTCAGGTGGAACTTACCTGAGTGAATATGGACACCTGTAATTTATAGTCCATCAGTGACAATGTCCTTGTCTTCTGCTTCTGTTACAGAAACAGGTCTGAGATTTAGCAGTAACCTAACGCTGTTTGTTCTCTGTTTAAAGGGTAAAATGCAGTTCTTTCAGCTTGGAGTTAGGTTGCACATTCCAGTCAGAGAGAGAAAAATCTTCCAAGGAGCTGATTCAGAACTGCTGGCTGTGGGTGACCAGTGGGTATTGAAGGCAACTGATGGCTTGGTTACAGCCCCCCCGACACTGGGGACCCTCTGTGCACGCAGTCCCTTCTGCAAAGCAGATGGCCTTGTCCACAGCCAGGAGCCAGGCGGGTACCAAGAGCTGGACACAAAACTCCCAGACTCTGCATAATCTCCACTTCATGTGGGAGCACGGAACAGTTGTCAGCTCTCATTACATCCCCGTGAGTGAACTCAGTGCCTTCCCAGCTGGGCTAAAGCAGGATTGGCTGGTGGAGACCCGAGGAATGGAAGCTGCTCTGGGGACCCTCTGCTTCCATGGGGCAAAATCCCTCTCCGGTTCACTGGTTGTTCTGCATGCTTTCCTTGGGCTAGAGCAGAACGGGAGGGAGAGGGCCATCCCTTTTGTGGTCTTGGCGTGTAGAGAGAAGGAGAAGGGTGAGCAGCTCTTGTTGGAGCTGTCATCCTTCACCCTGGGGGTGACACCCAGCTCATGAGGACTGCATAAGGGAAGAGAGCTGGGCTTGAGAGGGGACACAAACACTGTCTTGCAGCTAAAACAGGTTGAGAAACAGCTGTGAGTTGAGCTATTGTTTCATGTCCCCATGCTTACCTCCAAGAATAAGAGTTACTTCCTGAAAATTTGGGGTTTAAAAAAATAATCAATTAATTTTAACTGTAGTTCAAGATAGCTTAATGTTAGAAAGTCCCAGGCAGGTTGGCAGTTGATACAGGTTTGCTCTGGCAAGACCAGGGTGCCCTAGGAGCTGGTTGAGACCTCTACAGGGGTGATCTCTGCCAGGGTTATATTCCAGTCAAACTGTTGAACCTCCAGGTGAAGGGACTGATGGAGGAGCTGAACCCACTACACAGCATCAGGCAGGATGAAGGGAAACTGTCCCTGGAGGCAAGACTCCAAGCCCTGTGTTGCATGGAAGGAGGGATGGCAAAGAGCAATCCCTGAGCAGGTAGAGGATGGGGGCTCCTGTGGTGGGACCGACTGGGTGCTTGTGTGCTATTGTAGCAGGAGAAAGGCTCCTCTACCACCTGTGCAGGACCTCAGCAGGTGAGCCCAGAGGTTGTATTGGGGTAGGAGTCTAAGCTGGTTGAGCCTGATCCTTACTCTGGAGCAGTGTGGGCCTCTGAAGTGGTGTTTATCACTTCCAACGAAGTTGAAAGAAGCTTCCTGTTGCTCTGGTTTTGCCCCTTTGCACTGGGCATTCCTAAGAAGAAGCTAACCTGGGTGCATGTTCCTGAGCTGCAGGTATCAGAAGGTGGCTGCAGGTAGCACTGTTTGGTGTGTTATATGCGTTCCCACTGTGAGAAACCATCCTGATCTCTCGTAGCCTAGAGTCAAACAATATGGGAAAAACCTGGACAGGCAATGGTGGGTAGTGAGGCAATGTCTTTGATGATGTCCAGCAAATCAGTGGAAGAAATAATGGCATGAAAGCTGCAGGAAAAACAGGAGTGAATAGGCAATTACAGTTTAAACTTCTCTTCCCAAGGAGACCTGGGATCTTTTTGCATAGATATTTATAGTATGCAGTCTGCATTATAATTGTCCTTTGAGGGATTAAGCTTCATGAGATGAATAAAGAACAGTAATACAATGATGTAATTGAATTTCAGAGCATATTTCATATAACAACATGACAAGTGTCCTGTTTCCATTAGCCCTGGAAGCTGTGTCCTTGATTTCAGCACTGATAGTGATGCTGCAGGAGCAGCATCAAACTAGTGGTGATACGGAGTCTCTCTGCTCTACTGGGACGGATGCACCAGCTAGGAATGGCGTTGCTTGCCAGCATCACCTCTGAATGCAGGCAAATTCAGGCCACAACCATGGACTCCGATGGCTTTGTGATATGTCTGATGAAAAGTGTGTCTCTGAGGAGTGTCCTTATGAGCCTGTCTCCCAATTTCTGCTAGAGAGCATTACATAAAAGGAGCCACTGTCATGTAGGATATGTACCCCAATTAAAGAAGTCACAGAGAGCCCAGCAGAAAGAAGGTGCTTCTCTAGCATTACTGCAAGTGCATGCCACCTCCTGGGATGCGAGAGAAAGGAAAAAAACCATCAGAAAACTCCACAAGCAGTAGTTAAATCCTTACTAAAGACCGGAGGCATGCAGACCAATATGCAAATGACAGTGTCTCCCTTTCAAGTTTTAGAGCTACCTACTAAGAGACAGCTATTAATCAGGTAAGCTGCAAGTCAGATCTCATCCTTTGGCTGATCCAAATGGCCAAAGCTGGATGAGACTTAATATTATCTGAGGTGAGGCGATGCCACCAGCTCTCCCAAGGCATAGGATTGCAGGGATATTCCAGATCTGGTGAGGAGTCCCAGTCAGATTTTTCAGATATGAGAAAAGTGCATCAACAAGGGAAAATCTTGATCCACCTTAGAAGGAAAGTTCCCTGTCCCTAGGGCTAAACAGACCAGTCACTGCCTGCAGCACTTTTCAGCTTCCTTAAAGCCCCTAGACACGCGGGGGCACACCTAACATATCAAGACTTTCCAGAGTGCTAAGGATGTATACTTTCCTTCTTTATAGCAACATCAACCACAAAGAAGTCCAGTTTCTGATTAGATTAAAGGACAAAGGCCCCTAGGAATCCAGCATCTTGGGAAAGAGATGTTTAGAGCCACATAACAGCAGCCTAGATGACTATTTACTGTGATGTTGCAGTCTGAAGTGAATATTGCTTTTATAACCAACTTTTGATTTGGCACCAAGTGCCTTTTTGCTGAATGCCTGTGAGCCAAGGATCAGCTTTGGGTTACAGCTTGATTTGGGGGTGCTTTAAATCCTGGATACTTTTCCTTGACTTCTATTCAGGTGATTCCACGAGCTCTTTCTGTCAATTACCATGAGGGTACCAAGTGCTTTCCTACAGCATTTTTCTCTTGTGGACACTGAGAATAACCTCCAGGAGACCTTCAAAAGAAGTACTGCTTGGTTTATTCCCAGTCCTTTTAAGCACTCGCAGAAAAGGAATCATTTACCTATCACTAGGGTTTGAGATATGCCATCCATGTGCTCACTCACCCTGCACCCTCTTTCCTCTGTCTCTTGGAGCCCTGAATCATGCAGATGATGGCTGTGTGGCAACGCAGGCAAGAGTCCAATCATTAGTCACTGTGTGGAGCACTGAGGCCATAAGATACATCTGAACTCACCAAGGTACAGCAAAGACAGAAGGTCTCCAAAGGCAAAAGCCTCCCTCTGCATGCTGTTGCAGGGAAGGAGGAGAATGGGTTGCTGGGAAGGGAAAGAAACCTCCTGAAAACCTGCCTTACCTGCAGGACCATCTCTGTGACTTGTTGGCTCTGCCAGGTTGTTGCCTTCACCCCCACGCAGTGGTATTTTGAGGAGAGGAGCCTTGGATCCCTGATGGAAACAGCTGTCTCACTGTGAACTGATTCATTTGTCTGCAGCGACTCTGACTACAGAGCATCGTTGTGACCTGTGAGCCGCCTTGTCAGTGTACAAACACTGGCTGTCTAAATGGACAGAAGAAAAGCAGCAAACACCTAACTTCCCAGCTCAGAGAGAGATTCCTCTCTGTTGTGCTTCCAGCCAGGACTGGGGATCATGAAAGAAGGTGTGCAAACACAGTGTGCAAACAGTGTTCTTCNCTACTCAGTTGCTGGTGTTTTACTGATGCCTTAGGTTTTAACTTCTGCACTTTTCAAATCTTATATTGCCTAATGTGTAACTCTGAAGTTTCTTGTAGCTCGTTAGCTGCTCTCTTAGGCCAGATAGACACAACAAAACTTCTCTGAGCTTGCTCTTCAAGGACACTCGGATTGTCCTGGGCCCAAAAGGTGTAAACTAGGGCCTCTGGAGAGGTGGAGAAATTGAAGAAATTACATCATTAGCTAAAGTTTTAATTGGTGAATTTATGCTGATATGCAAATGGACGAAGCCTATAAAAGTGTGAAGAACTCGTGACTCGTCGTCCATCTTGGGGTCCATCTTGGATGTAGCCTTTGACTCCCCAGGGTGTACATTTGAAGGCCTTTCAAATAAATACCTACCTTTATTCCCTTACTCCTCTCTAGTCTCTGTTTCTAGGTAGCCACTCAAGGCATCATTACCAGACATTATCCTGTCCAGGGACTGTAATAGCATGTAGGAATGTGAGTCCTTTAATAGCTCAAAGTTTAATTTGTCATAGTAAACAATTGTAGTGATCTTGTTTTAAGTTAAATATTTGGCTCAAAGAAGTTCACGGCACAAATACAGCAAAATCTAACAAGAAGATGGAGAGGAACTTTTTACAAGGGCACGTAGTGAAAGGACAATGAGTAATGGATTTAAAATGAAAGAGGGTAAGTTTAGATTAGATGTTAGGAAGAAATTCTTCACTTTGAAGCTGGTATTCATCTGAGCCAGGATCTTCTGCTGTATTTTTAATCTCTGAAGGTGCTTTTGGGGGGGGCGTGCTGCATCCTAAAGCATGGGCTTTATGAAGAATGTAGAAAGGCTGCTGAAAACACAGAAAACACCCCCAAAAAGGATGTAATATGCAGAGGAAGTGCTGAAATGTGGGAGCTTTAAAGGTTTTGGGTTGTTCACACTGCTGGAAATGAAACCGAAATATTGTTTGATTGTGACCTGGAAAACCTTGACAGGAAGAAAATATCAGTTAGTGAACAGCTCGTTAAGCTCAGGGCAGAGGAAGATATGATGAGTTACAGTAGCTGGATGCTCAAGATGGAAATTTGAGTAGGAAAAAATAAGGTGCTGATACGATGATTAGATTAAAGGACAAAGGCCCCTAGGAATCCAGCATCTTGGGAAAGAGATGTTTAGAGCCACATAACAGCAGCCTAGATGACTATTTACTGTGATGTTGCAGTCTGAAGTGAATATTGCTTTTATAACCAACTTTTGATTTGGCACCAAGTGCCTTTTTGCTGAATGCCTGTGAGCCAAGGATCAGCTTTGGGTTACAGCTTGATTTGGGGGTGCTTTAAATCCTGGATACTTTTCCTTGACTTCTATTCAGGTGATTCCACGAGCTCTTTCTGTCAATTACCATGAGGGTACCAAGTGCTTTCCTACAGCATTTTTCTCTTGTGGACACTGAGAATAACCTCCAGGAGACCTTCAAAAGAAGTACTGCTTGGTTTATTCCCAGTCCTTTTAAGCACTCGCAGAAAAGGAATCATTTACCCATCACTAGGGTTTGAGATATGCCATCCATGTGCTCACTCACCCTGCACCCTCTTTCCTCTGTCTCTTGGAGCCCTGAATCATGCAGATGATGGCTGTGTGGCAACGCAGGCAAGAGTCCAATCATTAGTCACTGTGTGGAGCACTGAGGCCATAAGATACATCTGAACTCACCAAGGTACAGCAAAGACAGAAGGTCTCCAAAGGCAAAAGCCTCCCTCTGCATGCTGTTGCAGGGAAGGAGGAGAATGGGTTGCTGGGAAGGGAAAGAAACCTCCTGAAAACCTGCCTTACCTGCAGGACCATCTCTGTGACTTGTTGGCTCTGCCAGGTTGTTGCCTTCACCCCCACGCAGTGGTATTTTGAGGAGAGGAGCCTTGGATCCCTGATGGAAACAGCTGTCTCACTGTGAACTGATCCGTTTTTCTGCAGCGACTCTGACTACAGAGCATCGTTGTGACCTGTGAGCCGCCTTGTCAGTGTACAAACACTGGCTGTCTAAATGGACAGAAGAAAAGCAGCAAACACCTAACTTCCCAGCTCAGAGAGAGATTCCTCTCTGTTGTGCTTCCAGCCAGGACTGGGGATCATGAAAGAAGGTGTGCAAACACAGTGTGCAAACAGTGTTCTTCAAAATCCGTGACCTGTCTTGAGGTGGTTTGCTCTGTTTTAGCTGATAGCACGAGTCACGTGCTATCCCAGACACTGACAAGGTGCAAGGTGCAAGGTGCGTGACCCCTGCAAGCAGCCATCCTGCTGGGCTCACCAGTTGAACAATACCTAGGGAAGTGCTGCAGGAATTTCTCCTGAATATTTTATATTGTACTGTACACTATTATACTATATGTATGTTCAACAGGTGATTCCGATCAGGGATGACGTGCTGCAGATTGCTATCACTGCCTATCAATACAGAGCTCTTCTGCAGAAGGATGCTGATGTGAAATAGGCCCATAAGGTGTGGCTGGAGGAAAAAGGTTGAAAGAATGCAAATTGTATGGAAATGCACGATTTGGATGTGATGGGGCCTGCTAAGCACTAGGCAAGGATTTTATAGGCTATGTTCTATGCTCAGCTCTGCAAAATGCACTGTCACTTACTTGTCATTTGTACACAGAGTGCTCTTTCCGTGCATCACTTCTCATCTCTTTCTCCCTTAAGTGAAGATCCATCTTGTTTTCTGGCCATTCCAGCCAAAAAATGATAGCAAGAGAGATCTCCATTAACACTCGGTATCTGCTGTCGGTCTCCACTGAGTGTACAACCCTGTCCCAGCCCCTCCCCTGCTCCTCCAGACAGCTCTGGCTGCTGAACCACACTGCTACTCTGAGGGTCTGAGAGGCGTCTCCTCTCCTGTCCTGCTGTAGGGCTGCTGCTCTTCACCTTTGCTCTTCACATTTTCTGTGATCTGCTCTGCTTAGACATCCCTGCACACTGACGCCAGCAAGAAAACCCCTGCCACTGATCAGGTATCAAGGCATGGTCCCCATATCAGAGATGAAGATGTGGAGCAACGAAAACATTCGGTAATAATCTGATTGTGTTTCACATCCCTTCTACTCAGTTGCTGGTGTTTTACTGATGCCTTAGGTTTTAACTTCTGCACTTTTCAAATCTTATATTGCCTAATGTGTAACTCTGAAGTTTCTTGTAGCTCGTTAGCTGCTCTCTTAGGCCAGATAGACACAACAAAACTTCTCTGAGCTTGCTCTTCAAGGACACTCGGATTGTCCTGGGCCCAAAAGGTGTAAACTAGGGCCTCTGGAGAGGTGGAGAAATTGAAGAAATTACATCATTAGCTAAAGTTTTAATTGGTGAATTTATGCTGATATGCAAATGGACGAAGCCTATAAAAGTGTGAAGAACTCGTGACTCGTCGTCCATCTTGGGGTCCATCTTGGATGTAGCCTTTGACTCCCCAGGGTGTACCTTTGAAGGCCTTTCAAATAAATACCTACCTTTATTCCCTTA
>VYZQ01023895.1:24445-34883 GCA_013400655.1 Mystacornis crossleyi | reverse complement strand
TACATCATCATGTATTTAAAAGTTGCAACGACATGAATTAGGGATGAGGACTTTTTAAAACTGTAAAGTTGAATAGGATTAATCAGTTACTTGAATGGAAGTTAAAGCTAACTGGAGTTTGGAGATTAATTTGAAAATGGTATATGTATTCTATTTTCAGGTACTTTTATGCATTCAAACTGTGAACAAACACAGGCCAATCAAGAGGAAAAGCAGCAGCTTGGGAGGACAGCTTTGTATGGTATTATATTAACATTATGTTTTCAGAATGAGGGTGCGTGCAAACCCCTTCATCTTTAGTTGGAGAGTTTGTGCATCTGGCCAAGCCAGATTTCATTTACAGAACGTTCTCCACAGTAGCAGGCTTCCTTTACTGAAGCTGCAGGAGGGACTCCCCCTTTTCAAACCCGCTCTGTCCACCTCTGATAAAGAAGTCAGTCAAGCTCTGCTGATCTGTGGTGAGGAGGTGATAAGAGTAACTGAGCGATTGTCTAATACTGGCTGTGGGGTTCAGGTGTTGTAGGGAAGCCTAGGGAGGTTCACACTCCCAGACAGACACTGCAGTAGAATATCATAACATCATAGAACCATGGAATGGTTTGGATTGGAAGGAACCTAAAACATTCAGTTCCAAACCCCCTGCCACGGGCGGGGACACCTTCCACTAGAACAGGTTTCTCAAAAGCCCTTGGATACTTCCAAAGCTAGGGTATCTGCAGCTTCTCTGGACAACAGCTTCTATGCCATCTTTCTTGAAAATCAGGATAAAAAATGCTATTGCTATATCAAGCAAACTCTCAGGCAGGTTTCCAGATGGAAGATTCTAGTTTAGGAGTTTCTCCTTAGCGCTCGAATTAACAATTCTTTGGTCATATGTGGCTAGTGGTTGGTAGATATCTCCACTTTGAAATCCACAGTATTTGCCTTCTAATCTGATCTCATTAAATGACTTGAAGAGCCAGAGCCAGCCTGTCTGTGTGATCAGGTAATCCTTTGTCACACTGCCACTATGGTCTGTGCTTTCTTTGCTCCTCTCTCCAACCACCTCCTGACCCAACATTTGCTTTATAAAATGCTACTGCTGGGTGGACTAGCTGCAGAGCAGTTTCCTCACTGGTACCAGAGTTCATGTCAGGCATAACCCTGTGCACCATTTGGGGCTTCTCCTACAGCAGATAAAGAATGTCCCCCTTGATGTCATCCATGTTTTGTTAATGTGTCAGCAAAGAAGCGAGATAACAGCATATTTTTGGGGATTAAAACACTCAAGAGACAGAGAAAAGTGATATTCTGGAGACTAGTCCATGGCTGTGGACTCTATAAAAGGAAAATTAGTGAGAGCTGAATGCTGGGGCTTGGGTGCCTGCTGCCGTGGTGGCACTCACAAAGCATGTTTTCCATGTGAAGGCCTCCTGGAGTGATCTTTGTTGAAGTTGTTAGTAGCAGAATGGCACTGGCAGTGCTTTGTTTTACTGAGATTGTCAGTAATTTTGGTGATAATAGCCTTTCTACCCTCCCTGGAGCCCTTGGTAGGCAGAGACTTCCTTTACTCCCTTCACCAGCCCCTCTGCCCTGGAAGCAAAGGGGAAGAGCCTGGGGTGATGGCAGGAGGAAGGGGAGCAACAGCAGGATTTTGGGTAGGCAGCAGCAGCATCTCAATGCAAGGGGAACTGAGGTGGGAAGAGAAGGCAGAATCATAGAATTATAGAACAATAGAGTCATAGAATATAGTGAGTTGGAAGAGACCCATCAGGATCATCAAGTCCAACTCCTGGCCCTGAACAGGACAGCCCCAAGAGTCACACCATGTGCCTGACAGTATTGTCCAAATGCTTTTTGAACTCTGTCAGGCTGGTGCTGAGACCACTTCCCTGGGGAGCCTGTTCCGGTGCTCATCCCCATTCTGGGTGAAGAACCTTTTCCTGGTGTCTAATCTACACATTCCCTGACACAGATTCAGGACATTGCCTTGGGTCCTGTCACTGGTCACCACAGAGGAGGGATCAGTGTCTGCCCCTCCTCTTTCCCTGGTGAGGAGTTAGTAGCTGAAATGAGGTTTCCCCTCAGTCTCCTCCTCTCCAGGCTGAACAAAGTGACCTCAACAGCCTCTTACAAGGCTTCTCTGCCAAATCCTTCACCATCCTTTGTATACTCTCTAATAGCCCAATGTCCTTTTAATATTGTGGTGCCCAAAACTGCACACAGGCACAAGAGGGACAAAAAATAAGTACAGAGTATCCTGAAGGGAACCAGCTGTGAAGACTAGAGGAAGGAAAATGGAACAGCTAGAAGGGAAAACTATGGTGAAGAGAAAATTTCACCAATTTTTGTCCAGGGAAGAAGAATTCCCCCAGCCCAGAGTGAAACCAGAATGATTGCAATAAATTGCAGCTCATGTGCGTTGGCCAGCAGGGCTGACCCAGACTGCGGTGGGGCTGTGACCATTTCCCACTGGTCTCATACCCTGTCAAAGGGTGTTTCATATCTTTACAGCAAGGCAGTGAGTTGTTAAAGGTTACCTGGGGACTTTTCCCACTCAGTTGTATGTACTGCATGGAGAGGACATCTGCTTTCACCTGGCATCCTCTTTCTCAAGAGCATGACATCAGCCTAATGCATGGTGTGAGCTGCACGCTGTCTCCCTGACTATTAATGTTTCTCTCAGTATTAGAACATTTACCCTTCTTAGCTCATTGTCAGTATAGTTTGCTGGTTTCTGTTGGTCACTGGTTGGATTTTTTTTTAGTAGTTTTGTGACAAAACCCAGATACAGGTGAAAGCTGCTGTGCAAAAAGCAGCCAAGCACAACAGGGGAAAAAACTGCATCTCTCCTCAGTGGCAGGGAGCTTCACTGTGATTCACTGTGCTGCTGCTGAGCTCACAGCTCTCTGCTGGTTTTTTTTAACTGTTGCAGGCAAAATCCAGATCAATCTGTTTTAGGTGTTTGTTTCATTGTTGTTATTCTTTGCCGTCAGTCACAAAGGCAAGGGACACTCACCCAGAGACAAACAGATGATGGCAATTTATGTTGTGCCAGATGGGGGTGTGCAATTCAACACTGAGAGGAACTGCCGACCAGAAAGGCCATCATACATCACAGTATCCACATTCTCCATATGATTAAGGTCTGTTAGATCTCTGCCAGGCACAAACATCCACAAGCATGATATCATTTTCATTTTGGAGCACTTTTCTGCCCAAGAGTTACCATTTTACACCTGAGTATTCCTTGGAGACCAAAACATGTTATCTGCCTGATTGAGGCATGGAGGAAAACCCCACAGGATTTTGGCACTTGTGAACTGTACCTCCTGTTCTCTCCAGAAAATCTCAGCTGACTAGGAAAAATTAAAATTCTGCCATTGTTGCAGGAATTTATGAAGTAAAAATTTAACCTGTGTTTTTAAAATATCTACAAATGTTTGCAAAATATTTTTCACACCATAATCCTACAGTTAAAAAGTCAATCTGGCTTCCTTTTGACACAGATATAATAGGCTTGATTTGTTCTTCACTCTGTCATTGTAGAACAATCTCATTCTTACAGAGGGTTTGCCCCCAGCAGACACTTGAGAAAAGGTGAGATATCTATGCCCTAGGGGTTGGAGTCAATGGGCTGCCATCATCTGAGTCCTGCAAAAGACAGATCCCTTGGGTATGGCCCAACACTAAAGATGTGACCTCCTTGGTAGGGACCAGTTGTCAAGTTCCCCCACCATTATGACTTTCCCATGCCGCCATGACTCTTTGTGCCTGAGTCTTACTCCAGCAGCTCTGCAGCACAGGAAGATGACAGTGGATATGAAACAACCTTGCAGCACATCTGGCCCTAAAATATATTTGAGTTGTTGATAGGGTTTCTGTCAAATAGGAAATACCTCCAAATCTGTTGAGATCCCAAATCTTACCCTCTCTCAATATCAATCACAAAAATTCTCTGTGCGTTTGTAGTGCTTGTATTAAACTCATTATGTGTGAGTTATGGAGGATTTGGTAGCTATATTTGCAATGCTATTTAACATTTTTAGGTACTATATTATTTTTTTCAGGTTCTAACTTAGTATGTTACTGGAGAAAAGAAAATTTTGTATTACCTAATAAACATACTTATTACAATCTGTTTGGTGGAGTGGACCAAAATCCAGTCTGTGAGCTGCAATAAAGGTTTACAGAGGAACTTCCACGCTTTTTATGACAGATGCATGTAAAGATGAAGTGAAGCATCCTGTCTTTGCCTAGTGGCTGGGGAGCAGAATCATCTCATACAATTACAGCTATCTCTGGTATGAGAGTAAGTCACCCTAGGTTCCTTTCAGAGTCAGTTGAGAGAAGTAGGTATTTTCAAGAAATGATTCACTTGACCTATTTGTAGCCATCTATTTTAGGACAAAATGAGCATCCCCCCGCCCCCCAAGTTCCTATTTCTATGCACTGATTGTAAAGAGCAGTGAAGGTACTAACTGAAGGGTAAAACATTGCTGGCTTTTGCTTTTGGCCAAATGATTTAGTGGATCTTTAGATTTTACCTTTACTTATTCTTGGCTCAGTTCCTAATGTTATAATAATGCACGGTCTTGGGGCAATATAATCACACCAAGGACTGCTCTTGTTCTGCCCCTTTTGTCTCTGCCTTTCATATGTTCATTTTCTGTTCCTCTTTTCTCTCTGTTGTCTTTCTATGTGTCTTCCTTTTCCCTGCAGCAGCTTCCAGTCCTTTCTTGCTTGCTGAAATTGTGTTCAATGAAATCTGTCATTGTGTTCCTTAAAATTCCTAAAAAAAAAAACTATTAAGACTTTTAAGGTAGTATGTCAGTAGGAGTAATGGGAAGCGAGAGAGTTTGTAACTCTCAGAACTCCTGTGCCGGTCAGATTTCAAGGTTATCTGGTTATCTTCCCAGTCAGAGGGATGGAAATATGCATCGTAAAATAAAAGCTTAAGCTCTTCAGAGCCTGGGCGTTGCAGAACCAGAATACTGCACCAAATATGCTGCATTCAGACAAGCGTATTCCAGGGAAGAGCTGCTCAGCGTGTTTGCTCGATAATGTCAATTCCCGAAGACCACATTTCACTCGTGTTTTTACAGTTGCTATAGCTTGGGTACATTTCTTCCTTTCCCCTTTGTTGAGCTGCCTGCAGTGAGCCTGGCAGTGTGAACCTTCCAGCAGAACACCTGGGGCTTGCAGCACCTGCAGGGGTGGGGGTGGTGGCTGGAAGGTGATGGGTGCTGGGGCAGGCATTGGCAGGCTTGCATCCCAGAAGCGCAGTGAAAGCAGGGACAGCTCTCCCTCTCCCACTGAGTCCTGGCTCCAAACTGCATTCCCAGCCCTGGGCTGTGATGCCAAGGTGAGTAGTGATGCTTCCTGATATTTTTAGAGTGGGATCTCCTCTCTCAACTAACTGTACTCACTTCTCCAGGACGGAAGATGACTATTTCTGCCTCTGATTTTTTTTTCTTGCAAGCATAGTGGCTTGTTTCTTTTTTATTTCCAACAAGATTATGCTAAACCTAGCACAAAGAGATTTATCACCTCATATTTACAAAATTCTGTTTCTTTCATGTCTATGGTTCAGTTGTTCCCAGTAGTGCCTGATTTTCTTCCTGTTAGTCATCTTTGTTTTCTTAGCCAGGAAAAAAGCACTCAAACGTCATAAATTCCAGTCCTCTAAAATAATAAAACTCTACTATTTGCGTTGTCTTCAATGCAGAGTCGTATGCATGCATTATGCACGTTGCTCTCTCATCAACAGTTAAAGAACCCAAAATATTTCAGAAGAAGGAATTAAGAATACAAATGCTGCAGCCCTTTATAATTTCTCTTTTAAGTCAAAGAAAATTAAGGAAAAGTTGCAATGTTGGTTAAAGTTTACAGTGACCCATTTCTGTTCCAGAATTTGCTAGCAAAGTTAAATTTACATTGCTAAATTTCTTAATGTGGAATTATTGACAGATACTCAGCTTCTGGTTAGGCTCATAGAAGATAGGGGTTGTCTACAGGAAACAGAGGTTTCCTGGGTGTGGTTTCTTGTTTCGTGGAAAGCCGGAGCCAGTATCTTTGAAGAAAATCCAAAGAGGAAAAAAGAAGTTGACTCAAGATTGACAATTTTAAATTAGCAGAATTTTCCCTTTGATAAAGTATGTATGAGTACTTTACCTACCTGTTTCTAATTTGTCCCTTGCAACATCAAATCTGCCTCTCTGCCTGTCTCTCACTCTTGTATTTCTGTTCTACCAGAGATGAGACTTCGCTCAGTAAGGAGGCTCCTCAGAAGACCTTTCACACTATTTAAAATCCAATTACCCTGAAAATCCTTCTCTTCCCAGCTATGTCTCAAGTGTTCAGGTTATGATGAAATTGCTCTGCTTGATTATAACAGGTACACTTACCTTACTAATAGAAGAAGAGCTTTTGCCTCTGTTTTATATACCTGTACACTTATACAAGTCTGATTGAACCAAAAAGTTACTGGTTTTAATATTTAGTGAGCTGTATTTTTAATATAAGTAACAGTGAACAAAACAGGACAGGAGAAGACAGGAAAGAAAAGGAGAAAAAATAATTTTGAAACATAAAATATTCAAGAATTACTGGCAGCTGTGGACAAGGAGGAAGCTACCACAGACGGTAGCACAGTGCTTCTGTTACTTTTTCTCAGATTTCCTCAAAGAAGTTGTTTCTTTAGGAACTTATTGGTTGTACTAATTTTAGAACAACTCAGTTTCTTGATTTTAACACCAATGGAAATAAATTCAGTATTTCTTGTTCATGTGTCTATATGTTTTCTAATGTGATTTCACATTTTTCTCTTTCGTTTTCAAATCTTGTGTGCATTAAGTTATTTCAATACTTTTGTGGTAAGTAAAAATTAATTTCTGCTATATGACGAACAGAATGAGGTAGCACTCAAATGCCATGCACTTTTCTTAGTTTTCACCTGCAAGGGGTTCAAGGTGCTTCTTAAATCTAGGGAAGTGTTTGACATTTGAGGTAGTATGGATGTTTCCAATGTTAACCTGCTTCTTTCTGCTGCAACGCATTTGCTTTGTGTTGCATTTGTGTCCAACCAACAGAGCAATTGCTCTTTAACATTTTGACACCTTGTTCATGTTGAGTCATGTAAAGCATTAAACTGTGGTCAGGGGATGGAAAATATCACACTTGAAGACAAACCATGTGCATGAGGGAAAAACCATGACATCAATTTGAGATTATACAGCAGGCACACATTTTTATTCGTGGTAAAAACAGGACAAGATATTTTGCAGAAACTTTGCACTGTGCACAGATCTGTACTAAAAATAGTTTGAACCAACTATATTAGCACTTTCACCTCTCTGGAATCAAATTCTCATTGCTTTGCAGAAGCATCTGTGGTTTAGCTTTAGCTGAATCTTCTTACTGAAGAATAAGGTGAAAAACTGATTTTATAGAAAACTGTACCAGTGACCTGAACTGCAGTGCTCACGCTCTGTACAAACCAGGCCCTTGGCTGCACCACTGCAGTGAGAGATAAGATTTACTTTGTCTTTTAAAAAGAAATATTCCAAAAATAATTGGTCTTAATAGCAAAATGTTCAATTCTTTCCAGATTNAGCCTACCTTTTATTGGACCTTTTCGCATAAAATATGTTGGTATGAAAGGGAACTGGAGAATCCATTAAGAGTCTTCCTTAGAGAAAAGGATTTGTCTTTTTTCCTATATTTTCCTCTTTTTGTTTGTGCATCTCCTCCCACTCCCCTTCAGCAGAACAGTTTAACAAGGCTCCAACTCAGATTCTGAAGCTGAAATTACATGTAGAGGTACATATTTGTTTCTAGTTATGTCATCATTACAAAATACATTTATTTAATAACTCTTAGTGCAAAGCTTCCCTATTAGTATTCACACTAATCTCCACATAGAAACATTCCTGTGGGAACTGACTGTCTGTTTTACAAATGGCACCAGAAACTGTGGAATAGGAAATTGTGGTATCTTGATGCTAAATAACATCAGCAAGAGCGACAGTGCTGAGTAGCAGAAGCACTCATATTTGAAAGTTGTGTTCCTTCACCAAAACAAAGTCACAGGAACTAATTTGACAGGGAAATAATTTAACTTTATATTTGCTTGTAGCCTTGTTCTAAGGAGCCAAGTGAAAGTGAATAATGAGGTTAAAAGATCAATTATGTTTTCAAGGACAAGAGGTACAAGAGAAGAATGGAATGAACAGAAAAGTGGATTCTGATCTGATGCTAAAACTGAAGTCACCATATTTTGCAATGCTTTCAAATATTTCTCTAGAATATTAGGAATTTTTTTTACACAAGTATCCACAAACATCAGCAGGTTAGATAGCTGAACATCTGGAAAGGGTTCTGAACACTATTAAGTATATAAGACTGCTATGCATTACTAGGCAGAGACAGACTGAGGTTCATGTTGAAGATACCTGTGATGAAAGAGGCTGGGACAGTCATTTTAAGGAGCCATGTACATTACATTTTACTGCTTGAAGAAGTTGCTTTCACAACAAGATCATTTGCCATCTCTTGTTGAAATAGAGTAGATTTTATTACAGTAGATTTTATCTAGATGTTCAGTAGGATTTTCATTTGGACAGCATTTTGTTCTGACTCAGTGTTCGTGAATAATATCCTGTAGGTAGATATGGTAGATAATTTTTATTTGCTCAAGCACCATCTTAATGGTTTCTTATGATCTATGTCTGTAGGTATAAGGATGTTCTTTCTCTCCCTCTCCTGTTGCTGAAACTATATAAAAGTAAAACCTTTTTATTTCTTCTTGGGCTTCATGGGAGTAAGTCTTTGCAGACAATGAAAGAATTCAAACAAGCTTCCAAGAGGAATTCTTCCCACTCCTTATATGATACAAATTTCACTTTTCAACAAGTCTGGGTAAAATATTGTGGGATTTCCTGTCATTAAGGTAAAATAGAAAAAGGTAATCTAATGAGACAAGATGTCAGTGTGAATTAATCTTAGACCAGTTGCTAAGGTACATTGGTGGCAATGATTTACAGTTTGGAACTTTTAAATTGGAAAACATCTGGTGGAAAGTGTCAGTTTGTGAAGTGACGAAATGTAACAAAAGCGTGTCATGTTTGTGGAAGGGACGAGCTTGCTCAGAGAAGACAAAAGAAGCTGCAGTATGACACTCTGTGCCATGTGCACTGGCTTGGCCTTTGGTAGAACCCACTGTCCTGCTCCCAGCAGGTCCTGGTGAGTTAGCACAGAAAGCCCTCCTTACACAAGCTCTGCTGCAGCCTGGTCACCTCCCAGATGCTGTGCAGCACTGCTTGCCTTGGAAAACTGGTCCAACAGATTGGGTTCAAACATAGTCAAACCTGGTCAGTTCTTTGTGATTACCGTGATTTTCCAGGACTTGCCTGCTAACTCCTTGCGTTTGCTTCCAGAGATGCAGCTTTCCTGATGCTGCTGAGAACCACAGGGCTGCCTAGAGTGTGCTGTGTGAGAGACCACCAAAGGGAATTTCTACAAGCAAGCCAGAGTACTGGGAGACACATGAGGGGCACCCTACCTCGTGGGCATCAACTCTGCCTCTCCTCAGGACAAAAGGCAGTCCTAGCTGACAGCTCACGAAATTTGAGCGTCCTGGTTTAATTCAGCCTCTGTCTGGAACATAAGAAGCTCTTAAAGCTCTTTGCATTTTGGATCCTCATGTATGAAGAGTGGAGAGAGCTCCTTCGGAAGTGTGGAAAACATATCTATTTGAACCCCTGCTATGATACAGAGGGTGCTTGAAAGCAAATTGGATTTCATTTTGTATGTATGTACCATTGTGTTTTCTTTGGATTAGACTTGCTTACGACATTGATATCCTTGCAAAAAACTGCTTATAGCAGGAAGCATCTCTGGGATAAATATGCTTGCAAGAGTGGAAACAAACTGGCTTTTTGTAGGGAGCTGTTCTATAAATAGTGGCTTGACCAAGCTGCGAAGACTGCAGGGGTGAGATAGCTGTAGACCATAAAAGAAGCCCATCAGCATCTTCCTGTTTTAGTGTTTTAAATGAATTTGGATGGAATTTATAGGCAACTCTGAGGCAGAACTTATGCCGCCTCTGCTACCTGGTGTCCTCAGGGTAAAATACTCAGAACACAGAAGAAATGCTTAACAAGAAGAGGTTCAGTTTACCTCACCCAGTTCTGAATTCAGTAAATCTGCCTCTCTGTGCAAGTGGAATGGAAACAAGAGATTTTGAGTGCTGTGCTACAGTTTTTCTTTTGCAGTTTATAAATTTTTTAGGTCTGAATGTTTAGCCAGCTGAGTGTTCATTCTAGAAAATTAGTTAAAATTGCATGCCATAACTTCTCCTTGAGATATGCAATCTCAATTTGACCTAATCATCTGAGTCAAAGCACTGTTATTTGGGCATTCTTATTTTTCTCACTCCATCAGTGGTTTCCTTCACCTT
>VYZQ01023895.1:2659-17960 GCA_013400655.1 Mystacornis crossleyi | reverse complement strand
GGCGGGTCAACCTGGACTCGCTGGGCGAGAGCATCCGTCGCCTGACGGCCCCCGCGGTGAGTGCCCCGCGCCCGGCCCCCGCCCGCGCCCGGCGGAGCTCCGCGGCTGCCCCGCGGGGTCGGATCCCTGTCGGGGAGGAGGCGGCGGTGCTCGCGCTCCCCTCCCGAGTGGTCCCGCAGGGCCGCTGGAGCCCGCTGCTTCTCCGTGCCCGCTCCGGCTGCCGGCTGCCAGCCCCGCAAACCTGCGGGAGTACAGCTCCTGGTAGCCCGGTGCTGGAAATCGGGTCGGGAGTCATGCTTAGGCGCAGCTGCCGCTTTGGCTGGGTTTATCATTTCTGCCGAGTCCCTTTCTGAATGAAAACAAAGTCATAAAGTGCTTATCACTAGTACTAGCAACATTTTTTTAAAAAATATATAAAAAGTTACATCTGTATGATGCGTGGCGTGCACATTGTTCCTTCAACATCGAGGGGATGCGAACTTCTCATATTTGTAGGGCTTCTCTGTACTGAATAGCATAAAACAAAGTTCCGGCTATGTGTTCGGAAATATTTCAGCAACAGATTTCCCCGTGTCTCCTGTATGCGCAGACATTCCTGACAGATCAGCTTCTTTAAAGTGGTCATTGAAATCATCCACGACTTAATGATTGTCTGGGTAGCTACACCTGTAGATGAGAGTCAGTGACCCACTGTCTGTATGCTGTTAAAATCAGGACTGAATTCGGGTAGAGCCCATGAGATATGCTGGTATAATTTTGTAAGACAGAAATCAGTGTCTCAGGAGTTCTTGCAGATTAGTGTAAAATAGAAGGTTGTTCTCCAGCCTTTCTGTTATGATTGTGCTATGCTCCTGTACCTACATCTGTGATCATCACTAAAATTTCCTCATAAAGTTTCAGCTGCACGGAATGCTTGTTTGATCTCTGAGATAGTTTAGTGTATTAAGGCATAAAACATTATTTGCAACAAGTAGTCTTAATCTGCAGGACCACTGTATCTGCTGTTGTGGCATCAGACCATCTTTTTTCATATTGTTAGACAACTCTGGAAATTCCTTAAGAGTCTCATCACCATCAGCTCTCAGTTTGCATTGGTTGTAATATACTCTTTTCTTTTTTGGAGCTTAGGTGCTGGACAGGAGTAGACAAGCTGTTTAATGGGAGAAGTTAGTGCATTAAATAGCTAATAGCCATCCAGTTGCAGTTAAGACTTTTCTTTCCCATTGATTTTTCCCTCTCCACTGGGAATCTGGTCTTGTAATGCTGATATTAATAGATGATATTTCAGGTGACCTGTCTTGTTGTAGTATATTAAAAAGAAAAAAAAAAAAGAAGCTATTTAATTTGATAGCAATGCAGTTGTATAATTAGAGCATGTGTTACTGAAAATATTTGAAGTATTCAGAAGTAGTTCAGTGCAGTATTTTGAGATAACCTTAGTATTTGTGTTTTCCAAGCTTTGACTGTTTCCTCCTATATTATGCTGCTGTAGAAGACAATTACAATTTTACAGATAAGTTGTTGAATTAGTTTTTGAAATAAACACATTCCTTGAATTAAGACATGAGTAAAACTCTGATAGGTCCAACTCGTTTTTCCTCCCTGCTCTCAGAGAAATTTTGTTTAAGAATGCAAAAATTTCATCCAACTTGGTTTTGATGTTCCAAACAACAGCTTTCGTGGTTTCCTTGGGAGGTAATTATAGCAGCCCTCATTGCCAAAAAAATGGGCTATTTTTAAATTTTAATGTGATACACATTACTTAAAATTTCCTCTTTTATCTTGGCATCGTAACTACAGCTTCACTCCCATCTTACACATTTTGGCATAAATTAATATCATTAAGTCAAAGAAGTCTTGTTGTCCTAGTCCTGGTTTAAGAAAAGAACCAGGTCCCCTGCCTATTCATTTTTCACTCAGAGAAACCACTGTTCAGATGCTTTGTTATTTTGGTGCTTTCTTACTGAGTTCTGAGTATATGCCTTCATGCAACAAGTCAAGTTGCCATATGTCTAACACCTTGGATCTGATTATTTTTTCACATTTACTGATATAAATCAGGAATAACTTTATTTAGAAGTAAAAAAAAGTGCCGCTTTTCCTATAAAATTGATTTAATAGGACTCATTTATGTTGTTGGTTAAATTAGAAGGCAAGTCTGAAAGAAGCACTGACAGATGTTCTTTCTAAAACAAAAGCTCTAATACATTTTTATAGATGTAGATAGATCTTCATTCCGTAATACTATAGATAGGGATCTCTGTTAAGTATGTAAACATATTTATGTACATACAAATGTATATACTATATATCTAGCCTGCAAGGTTTAATGTTTTCTCTTCAAACATGAATGCAGCTGTCATTTGTCCTCATCCCAACTTTCAAAGTTGAAGAATGCTGTAGGTTCCTGATGTTTATACTTAGCCGTAGTTTTTTGTGCTTTCCTTCAGCAATGACTAGGATTGAAGTACTCAGTAAAATATTATTTTGTGAAAATTCTGTGTGTGTATTTAATACTACTGTACCATGCAGAGAGTTCTCAGTGGTAGCAGGAGCTACTGAGAGCTGCTCTGGGCATGTGGAGAGCCTTGAATAGAGCAGGAAGGAGCATCCAAGGGGCAAAAGACGGGTGGACACCCAAGAGGGGTGTTCCTAGGGCAGGTCAACAAGAATGCTGTGCGAACAGGCTGTGTCTTATGAGTGGTAGTGCAAAAATGTATATGAAATGTATCTTCTGCGCAATGCACTCGTGAGTTAGTTCAGCTGTACTGTAAGTTGTAGGAGACTCTGTAGAATGAAATGCAGTGATGAAGTATTTGAGACATATTACATTAAAATGTAGTGAAAATAAGTTACTGCATTTTTGATCACTTGTAATCTTGGTCTCAGTTTTAGCTGAGTGTGATTTTGAACGAACATTACTTTTTGTGGGACTGGGGGAAAATATTAAAAAGTGAACCTTGCTCTGTTGCAGCACTGAATCTACCCCCTTCTTGTTGCTCCCAGACAACAGCTTCTAGCACTTTCCAGCACGCATGATTTCCCAGCTTTTCTCTTATATTGATTATTGGAGATTTTTTCCTGCAGTAGTTATACTAGAGGATGTAGGAACCTGATCCTCAATTAGCATGGGTTCATTTTATGTTCCTGTGGGTTTGTAAATGTTTCCCGACACGCCTGGGTGGCTGAAGGATTGCTACTGTTCATCTGGAACGTGCTCACTGCAAACCCTCTCTTTTTTGAGAGCCAGAACTAGGAGGATGATAGGGCTCACCTCCCACCAAAACAGCTGTGCATTTTGGGGAAAAGTGTGTGATGATGAGAGCTCCATCCATATCCCACCGCTGGCATTTGTGAGTAGGCCGTGCTGGGGAAGGTTAGGGAAGCAGGGTGCACCGGGCAGGGAGGCACAGCAGCAACAATGCAAGGAGAGGCAGCTCTTTTGTCACAGCTGCACTCAGCGAACTAACTGTGCATGAACTGAACATCTCCTCAAGTCGCTGCCCTGCTGCCTCCCCCAGTACCAGTTTGCTGCGGAGCCGAGTGCACTGACATCAGAAGGGTGGAGGCACAGCCTGGCGCCACAGCCCGTAGGGCCGGGGGCTGTGCTCAGCACCTGAGTGGGAAGGTGGTGGTTGGTGGGACCTAACTTAGCCGCCCAGTGCAATAAACCCCAGGCTTTGCACACAGCTCTTGCGACTCCTTTGGCTCACGAGATCCCGGCAACAGTGCTCCAACAGTATTGCCCCATGACTGTCTCTGCCCTCTCACAGCCTTTGATCCCTGTGATGCTCCCACAAAGCTGAGTAATTGTGAAGGCAGCTCCTATCCGTTCTAAGATGTTCCTAAATCATGTTCCTGACAGAACACAGATGTCCTTCTGTTCTCCTTCATCTGAACCACTGTCAAATGGTCTTTGGTTATGCACTCTGATCAGAGAAATCTGGAGCCAGATCCAACTGCTCTCAAAGCAAACAGTTGCCCTTGTCCCCGGGCTGGGTTCAGTTTATTGGAGATAAATAATAAAATGTTGGGAACTTAATAGGGACATTGATTTATGACCTTGTTTTTAAGAAATAACTTGGTAATTATATGCACATCACAAGCAAATTTAATGATACATTCTCCTTTTGATTCCAGCTTTGCTACTGTGTTCCATTTTAAAGGATGAATTTTACATCCACAAAGACATAAATTTTGATAAATTATAAGTACAGAACGTGATACTCTATGCTATTCATTATCAAAATAATATTTTCTGTCCTTAAGAGCTGTGCTATATGGGAATGATGTCCTAGCACCACTTGACATAGCTTGATTCTTTAAAAAGTGCAGTTTAGTATGTTACTGAATTCTAGTTCCTTGCAGCAATTTTCACATTTGCTTCAGTTCTGTCTTGACTTGTGTCCAATACCAGGCTGGAAATAGAATCAAAATCATAAAAACATAATTTGTCACTGATTTGAAAAGTCAAATACTCTGCTCCCATCTAAGAGGCACAGACTACCCCTAAAGGAGCTGAGAGTGACTGGGCTTGCATTCAGAGGAGACTGTGTACCCCTAAGCACTGCACTGATCTTTCTGGAACAGAAATTACAGCATTAAACTGACTAACACTTCCATTTGATTTTATTCTCTGAATGGCCTATGTAATGTATTGCTTATAAAATTGTTAAGTGAAAATCTCTTCTGTTATACTTTTCTGTTCATTTAGAATTATTTCTGCTATTCTTTAAAGGCCCAGTTGAAAACACATTAAAGTAAGAACACTTTTCTCCTGTTTAATTTAGGAAGCTACTACTGGACGCTGCCAAATAGTTTGAATTTAAGAACTGTCTTTTTGAATACAGCCCTTTCCCTGACAGTGGGAGAAAAGTGAACATAAAGGCAGTCATTTATGTTAGTGTGTAGGCTATTACTTATGCCACAGAACTACTGTAACTTCAAATTGCTTAATTGCAAGTGAATCCTCCAGTGAGCGGAGGTGGGGTTTTGGCACAGAAGGAGCTGTGTAGCAGCTTATATCAAACGTGACTCCATCATAAACCTCTACCACTTAGTCTCCATGAATACTACTCCTTTTACGAGCTTTTTACTTTACTCCTTTTACAAGTTGCTGCCACTAGCAGGAGAGGTAGCCAATTGATTTTTGCATAAGATTTTGGAAAAAATTTGCACAAGTATTCTGAGCTCCTAATAATTTACATTAATGCATCAGATATAGCTAAGCTCTGCTGTTGTAGAAATGACTTCCGCCTGTCCTTCTGAATGAAGTAAGGTAAAGTCAAGTGATACATGTATCAGTACTGTGATGAGCTTATTCACTTAGTAGCCCAAGCTGGATGAGCTTTACATGAGTAACATCCTTCTCAAGAATGTGGGTGTGAAGCATGAAAATGGTGAAGAAAGGCACATTCTATGAGAAACTTCTAATTCCTAGTTTCAGCAGGCAAACAGAATGATTTTTTTGGAAAGTATAATAAAACCAGACTTTTGCCGAGTATCTTTCAACTTAACAGAGACACAAGTCATTTATACAGAAGGTCACACAAGCAGTCTGTAGTCAATCAATCTGTTTTTTCATAGCCTGGAATAGAGCTATGATGTCTTAAACAGGAACATTTTGGAAAATGTCATCAATATGACCATCACAGTGGGTTTTGGTTGTTTGTCTTGTTCAGTAGTTTAACATCTGATGTGAAGAATATTCAGCCTCAGCAAATAAAATATTTAAGGGCCTACAGCATTGTATTGACCTTGATGAAATTTTATTGAGTGTGAGTTTGAGTATTTGACATCTAATGCTTAGACCAGTCACAGTAATACTGGCTTTCTTAATGTTTGTGCGGTTCCAGGCAGAATCTTAACTTCCCTACAGTGCTTGGAGAGAACGTATCTTGGGAACGTTCATACGCTGCAGACATGTTTGCTGCCTGGAAGCAGCGAGCATATCCCTGCTGGGGAATAGGCTTGCCCACGGGCAGGTCTGACCCACTGGTTGACAGAGCAGAGCATGGCAGCACCAGTGGTAATCCCACAAAATTGGTCTAAATTACCTTGCATTTCTGTGCCTCTCCCCTGGCCAAAGTGTGCAGGTGCAAATAGAGAAAGACGTAAGGGAGACAAAAATGTCATGATCATTAATATATGCCCCTATGAAAGCAGTGAGCCCTCATGGCTACATCAAAACGAGCATCAATGTCCTTCATTTGAAACTGTTTGAGCAGAGCCAGTTGCCACCTCACAGCAGTTGGCTGTACTCTGATAAAATGCATAAGGTTAATACTGAGAAAAGCCTTCTCTTTCCTTCTGTCTCTTGTGCTAATGTTAAAGGCTGCTGTGAAGTGCTTTGAGTAAAAGAAATTATTCCGTGTTGTATCCAGATTCTTTCTATATGTGTCTGTTTGCCAACTCTCAAACTAAGTTTCAAAATGAAGACGAAAAACATCTGTGGTTTCTCCATAGGTTTTGAAGGGATAAATACCTATGCAGAGCTACATATGAAATGAGGTCCAGTTACACAGGGGAGATTGGTTCTTCTTCTCTCTCAGCAGAAAAAATTCCTTGAAAAGGACTGACATATAAAGCTTTTCATTTCCTATCAGTCTGCTGGAGTAGCACTGATGATTTTATGTAGTAGGTATCAGTGGCATTAAATGATGAATAGATAGCACTAGCAATAGATATCTATTATATTCTTACCTACTAAACACATTCTCTCTGCAGCACAGAACATATCTTCTGTCCATTCTAGACCAGGCTGAAATTCAGAGATTACAAAGTGATCCCAGTTGGTGTTATAAGGGATAGCACCCTGAGATATTTATCCTTCACTGTCAAGGAGTTAGACTGGATGATCTAATAGGCAATTTCCATCTGTAATGTCTGTGATTCTTCTAGCTGAAAGGCAGCTGGGGATGCAGAATTTATAATTTCTAATTATTATTTAGCTCTGCTTTATTTCTTCACAGTGTTTGCATTGTTGCCATGAAATAGTATTGGGTAAAATTCTTAATCTCAATGTTATTTATTATATTAAGGCAATTCTCTGATGTGCACAAGTATTTCTCTGTGAAGAGGACCCCAGTTTGTATGAACTGAGGTGCAGAATGGTCTCGGGTTTCTCTGCCAGTTGCACTGAGCTCAGGCGCTGCACCCTCGCACGGTCCCGTCTGGATCATCGTGAGCTGTTGCAGGCAGCTTGTTTTGCCTCCAGCTGTCAGTCATCCTGCCCCGGATCCCCAAACAGTCCACTCCTGGGGATTATGCATCTTCCTCTCTTGATACCAAATCTGCTGCTAGCCGTGGAGGTCTGCAAGCAGGGAGTGCTTTTATCTAAAGTACAAATATCTGGAATTGGGAAGTTGGTCTTCATGAAGAAAATATATTTTTAGCTCATATAGAAGCAGTTAATAAATGAGTGCACCTTAAAATGTTCAGAGGCTAGAGAGCAAAACTATGTTTTTTTCCTGATTATATTATCAAAAGCACTATTAAACCCCTAAAGATTATTTATCTTTTAAAATTTCAGATGACTGCCTATGGTATGACTCTGCTTCTCCGTTTCTGATTTCTGTGTGTTCCCTTTTGTTCCATTCTTCATCTACTGGGAATGGGACGGGGAGGGATGCTGGCTATGCAGGACCTGCTAGGGAGTCTTCCTCCTTTCTGCATCATCAGAACATTGCTGGATGCCAAAGGAGCCTTCTTTTTCAGTTCTGCTTTTCCCTAGCTGCAGCAATTTCAATGCTTATCTCTCCACTCCTGGCACTTGGGAATGCTGATAAATGTTTGTCTTTAGCTGGAGCCTTGATTCTTTGTTTACAACCTCTTTAATTCAATATTTTGGTGACCAGAAGGACAGGGAGAGAGGAGTTTTTCACTGCTTACATGATCATGGGGTAAATATTAAAAATACCCAGACTGAAAATGACTGTTTTGCCATTAATCTTCTTTCGGATGGGCCAGAGTGCACACCTGCTCGTGTGTGCTTAGAGATCTGCAATCACCTAAGCGCAAAGAATTGACTAAAATTGGTTTCAAAATATGAAAAAAGAAATGTTTTTCATTAATGAATGCTCACCAGCAGTGAGGCTGGCAATTAAAACCTTACATCTGCTGAGTTTGTGATTTAACACTTGAAATTTGAAGCGTTTAAAACTTTAAATGTCATAGTGCTGATTTGGCTGAGGTCCACAGCCTGTCCTGCAAGCAGGGGTGCGGATTCCTCTAGGAAGGACTTTGCAACTCCTCAGGGCACAACAGTGTGGAGGAGCCCCCCGACCTGACAGACATACTTGAAGAAATTCTGATAGAAGCAAAGTGGTTTCTAGCTGAGCCTGTTATGCTCTTCAGTGTTTCAACTTCCACGTTTAAAATTTTAAGTTCTCAAGTTTTAAACAGCATGATTGCTGGAGCCCTTCGGAAGCTCAGCTAGGAGCCACTTAGCTTTTCCAAGGAAAAATCTTTGAAACTTTTTTAGGGTTAAGGAGGAACTGTCTGTGTACCTGTCTGCTCTCTTGGCAGCATTCTATACAGCCCCTTTCTTCCCTAATTCCCTCTAGGTATTTTAGGATGCAAAAGGAATGGGATGGAGAATTTGAAACTGCATTTATGCAAATTTAGGCTGAGTCATCTGGGATACTGTGTGCAGTTCTGTCACCTCAGTGTGGGGTTTGTCTGTCCTTACTTAAACACTTTAAGATGTCGAAGTCTAAAGCAATCGCTCAATGTCTCTTCTAGACAAAAGAAAGAAACGGGTATTTAAGAAGACTGAGTTCTCAGGCACGTATTAGATGCCAGCCAGAGGATGAAATGAATCACTGTGGATGCTTGCAGTTGGGCAGATGAGCCCTACCGTTTATTTCCACAGGTGTTGCAATCAAATGAAAGACATTTCAGAGGCAACAGAAAATGGCTAGGGAATAGGCTAAAATCTCTGTCCTCTGAGAAGATTGGAAAGTTTATGTTTGATTGCCTTAGGAAAGACATTTGTAAGAAGGGATGCAGTTAAAGTGGAAGTTCTTTCCCCTTTGCCTTGAAAGCCAAGGCAATGAAACTGCAAGAGAGAAAGAAAAAGAAAAAACCCACAGTTTAAACTAGAAACCTTTTTCAAAAGAAGTCATCTGAGTTTAAAAACCAGGAATATTTCAAGTTCATTTAGACAAATATCTTCACTAAGATTTTCTCCATTTAGTCATAAAAATAATTTTGAGGAACTCTTCTATCTTCAAGACTTGAACAGGTTTTGCACTACTGGAAAGCAGGATGAGATCTAGCAGGAAGGACACATTTCTCTAGGAATTCATCTTGTGAATGGTGGTGGCTGGCGGAGTGACAGTGGCTGTCGTGGCAGGGCTGCCAATGCCAGAATTGCTGCCTGGTGGTGCCAAAAGCTGGGTGCTCTGGTCAGAGAGCAATGAGGTGCCAGGGGGAAGAGCTGCACTAGATAGTGAGCAGGCTGTACACATTAGGGAGGATGAACAGATCTTTCCAGAGGCCCTGCAGAGCCAAGAACCTGAGCTCCATTTTGAAAGGAAAAAATAGAGATAAGCTTCGAGAGTCAAGGGTGGAAACTCTCAAGATGGAGAAGGCTGGAGGTTTGTTACTTCTGACAGCATAACTAAGGCCCCTGTTCCACAGGTGATTCAGCAGGTGCAGAGAAAAAATGCCCTGTGAAGAGGTGGGAGAGATGATCTCCCTTGGGATGGGACAGCAAAGCGAGCAGAGCCTCAACACTTAGAAGCTTCCAGAAGAGGAGGGGGATAGGTATCAGAAGTGCTGTCCTGAGGAGACAGAAGCCCTCCCGTGCCAGCCTGCCGTGCTGTTGCAGAAGGTTTGCTGCTTGCCAAGAGCTCGCACATAAGTGTTGCAAAGAGGCTGCCAAAGCTTGTTTGTCTCCTGGACTATGATCACTGCTGCTCATCCATGTGGACACCAGTGATGCAGCCACGGGAGACCCTGAGTGTGTCAGGAGTGACTACACATCTTTGAGTGCAAGGGTGCGGGTGCCCAGCTGGGGCCTCCTCAGTACTGCTGGTGTAGTGGGAAGGCTCTGGTTGGAGCAGGCACATCTGGTAGGCAGTCTGTAGCTGTGTTGGTGGTGTTGCTGGAACATGGACATGGGATATGCTCTGAGGAGCAAGGACTGCTGAGCAAGAATCTGACAAAGTGAGCTGAGGTCTTCTCTAACTGGCTGCACAACCTTGTGAAGGGGGCTTTAAGTGATGCTTATTGGGGAAGGGGGTTCATTCTGTGAAGAAAAGGGCGAGCAGAAAGATGGAAGCCCTTGGGCTCACCGCATGAAAGCAGCATGATTGGGAGCCCATCTCAAGTGCCTGTGCCCAAATGCAGGCAGCATGGGGAGCAAACAGGTGGCATTAGACGTCCCCATGTTGCTACTGAGCTTGGACCTCCTGTGGGAGTGCACACATCCTTGTGTGGAATGGGTCTCAGGACAAGAGTGCGGCAGGAGATGAACACAGGTTCTTCAGGAAGGCCAGGCTGAGAACGTGAGAAGCAGGAGCCATACTCTATGCAAAGAGGTGGCAGCTATGTGTGGGCAGTTCTGTTTGCACAGAGCAAGGAGGCCCAGAGCATGAGAGTCAGGAGCAGAGGGCAGCTGAGCAGAGGGGGTGTGGTGGTACCTCTGCTGCACAATGTCTGGTCAAGAAGTGAAAGCAGAGGAAGCCTTTAGACAGCTAGATTGAAGCCTCAAAATAGCAAGCCTTGTTATTTTTGAGGGACTTCGGCCAACTCAAAATCCATTTGAAGGGCAATAGGTCTGAGCACAAACAAAGCAGGAGATTTCTGGAGTGTGCTGAAGACAGTGTCTTAACACAGGTGATCAGTGAGCTGACAGGGTGGCGGTGCTCTGCTGGAGCTATTGCTCACAAACGAGGATGAACTGGTTGAAGATCCGAAGGCTGAAGCATCCCTGGCTACAGTGATTCTGAGATGCTGGAGTTCCAAACACTCAGAGAAGTGGAAAAGACAAATAAGTGGAATGAATCACTACTTCATACCTCAGGAGAGCAGATTTTGGCTTCTTCATAGTTCCTTTTGTCAGGCTCCAATGGGAAACTAGTCTGTAGCGTAAATGGGCACAAGAAGCTGGTTACGCTTTATGGACTCCTTGACACCCTCCTCAAAGCACCAGAATAGTTAATTTGTTCAAATGCAGAAAAAGATGTCAGTAGAAGTTGGAAGCAGGCATGGGAGATAATTGAGGCATGCAGGGATGGAGATAGGAAAGACTTCAAGTCATGGCAATCAGGGGAGGTACCTGATAACTAGAAAAAGGCCAGTGTCACACCCAGCACCAAGAAGGACAAGGAGGGTCTGGGGAACTACAGACCAATCAGCCTCAATACCTGGGGAGGTTACGGAGCAAGTCCTTTTGGAATCCTTCTCTTAGCACAAAAAGGGATAATAAGGCAGTGATTGAGAACAGCCAGGCAAAATCTTACCCCTTTATTTCCTTCAACACTCCTTACACACATTTATGCCCTTTACCAAGGATGAATTGTACCTGATCAGCCTGATTGACTTCTGTCATGAGATGACTGGCTCAGTGGATGAAGGGATGTTGTCTGCCTTGACTTTAGGAAAGTGTCTTTGACGTTCTCCCATAGTGTCATTAGAGCCAAGCTAGTGAGCTACTGACTGCTTAAGTGGGTGATGAGGTGGGTGGGATATGGACTGGACCTTGGAGCTCAGATGTGGCCATCAGAGTCATAAAGTTGAATTGGCAACCAGTTACCTCTGCATGCCCTTCAGAGACTGATACTGGAGCAAGCAGAAGAGTTACCAGGATTGTCAGGGGATGGAGCACGGGGACATCTGAGGAGAGGCTAGGGAAGCTGTTTCTATTCAGCTTTTCTGGAGAGACAACTTTGGGGGTATCTTGTTGCAGTCTGCAGCTAAACTGAGCAGAGTGTGTAGGGAAGATGGAATCAGGCTTTCTGTGGGGGTACACAGTGGGAGAAGGATGAAAGGCAACAGAGCTGAAAGATGGGAGTTTAAAATCAGAATTATGGAAAAAAATGAGATGTTATGAAGGTGTTCGGACACTGGCACAGTGTGTCACAGTGTCCCAGAAAGGTTGTGGGATTGTCATCCTTGGAGACACTCAAAACTTGTCTGAGGAATGACCTGAGCAACGAGTTTTAACTCAAATTACTTTGAGCAGGACGTTGGTCTAGAAGACCTCCAGAGGTTCCTTCAAACCTATATGACTCACTGATTTAGTTATATTTTGCAAATTATTCTGACACATTAGGGTTATCCATGGCCTGATGTCTGAATTCAGAGTTATTTTAGGGAAATTCTCTCTAATCCTCTATTCTCTGCCATGCAAGAGATCAGTCTGAGTATCTCCAGTGTTCCCTTATATCTTATATATCATCATGCCATATAGAGCTTGGATGTGATCTGGTATGGCAGCCCTTGGATTAATTTACAGTTAGGAATAGCAGTAATTTGTCTTTGATTTGTCCTTAGGCACATGAACTGATGTGACTATTCCTCTTGTGGTGCATACAAATATTAGTCAATCATCATAATCTAAAGGAATTGTTGACATTTAATTGTTTAAGTAATACTCACTGGTTTACACTTACATTAAGTCTTTTAATTTGAAGTAGCCATGAAGTTTTACAACCTCACCAGTAAATAAGTGGCACTGAGCACCTAAATGGCATTGCAGTGGAGGAGGTGTATGGTCGAAGGCTGTCTTTTACCTCCTTGAATGGTAGAACTGTGCTTCTGGGAGAGGTCATGTGTGCCATGCTACTAGGAGAAAGTTTAGCTATTTTGTCTCCATCCAGTCTTGTTACAGAAAAGAGGTGGAAATGTTTTGCCGGTTGTTCTCTGTCTCACCGGCAATGCATTTTCAGTAGTGGAAGAAGTAATACACCAGACTGCCCTTGTAGGCAGCCGTAAACAGGTGTCATATCTCTTCTCACTGTTTTGTTTAGACATGGCCCTGGTTACAGAATTACATCTGTAGCAAAATGACATTCACCAGTGATGAAATACAGCAAACTGAGAAGGTGAGCATAGCAGCTTTTTAACGATGCACAGCAACATGCCATAATAATTCTTGTCAGAGATGAGGAAAGATTTTGTGACTCCTTGGATCAGTTTTCATTCTGGCAGTGAGCACATTGTATTGAGCTCTGTTTATGACCCGTGTTTTAATAGTAAATCCTATTTTTGTCTGTACTTAAGTTCTAAGATTTGATAGGAGTTGCCAGTGAAAAGGGGTGTGAGTTCATGGGGTTGTTTAGAATTGTCTGACAACAGCTAGGCAACTGACTTAGCTTTCAGAAGAGAAGGGTTACATGGGATTTTTTTTTTTCCATTCAGCATTGCAGGAGAAGGGACGTTTATCAATGAAATAAGTTCAGGACTAGGAGGTTGCTCATATTGTCAAATCTTGAGGTAATCAAAATGATTTTTCCCTGGTTAAGGAGTGCAGTATGTGTGCCAGGCACGAGAAACATAAAAGCAACCCATGCACTATTGCTCAGGTGTTCTAAGCTGCAAAACTTCTTGAGAATATAAAAAGCTGTTTTTCTTCCTCTCTGCTGTGGTACCAGGCATTGCTGCCTTCCATATGCTTGCTGTAAAAGCACTTTGGGACAACCAGAATGGAGATTTTATTTAGCAGTCGAACATTTCTATTATTCCCTATTCATGTTGGAGGAGTTGCCAGTGGAGTACTAATGTTCTGCGTGTAGGGGCTGAGGGAAATGCTGTATGGAGATGGGAAATGGCAGCTCACGTCTTTGCTTAAAGCTATTCTGTTTTGCTTTGTTGCTGCTGTGAGAAAATATATCTTTTCTATATGTGAAGGGTAGATTTTTCTGCCTGCTGAGCGCAGGAAAGCTTCTGAATCTCTGAGAGAACATGCCATGGAATATATTTGTAGCCCATTAGGCCTGAGGACTTCAACATCTGCTGTACCACTGAGAAGGGGATTTTTTTTGATATGTGATGGTTTCACTCATATGGTGCTTCCACTGTGTTTTACAAGAGAACATGCAACTTTTAAAGCCTTTTGGAACAGGTAACTAGCTCCCACAGAGAAGTAAAGTGATTATCTGATATAGAGTTAACAAGAAAAACCTCTTTCAGGGTTTGCATCTATGTTGAGCATATTTTTTGTTCATAGGATCATTAAATAGTTTTGGTTGGAAGGGACCTTTAAAGATCATCTAGTCCAGCCTCTGTGGGATGAGCAGGGGCATCTTCAGCTAAATCAGGTTGCCCAGAGCCCCATCCAACTTGACCTTGAAAGTTTCCAGGAATGGGTCATTTACTACTTCTCTGGACAACCTGTTCCAGTGTTTCACCACCCTTGTAATAAAATTCTTCTTTCTTATATCTAGTCTAATTCTATCCTCTTCTAGTTTTAAACCATTGCCCTTGTCCTACTGCAACAGGCCCTGCTAAAAAGTTTGTCCCCATCTTTCCTATAAGCCCTCCTATGCTCTTGTTAAATGCATGCATCTCTTTTAATTTCAAAGTGTAGACACTTTAATATAGTTTGGTATTATAAAATAATTCTTTTGCAGTTGTACAAACCTAATGTAGCCTGGTATACACTTCTTTCTTCCTGCTGTGATCTGGCCAGATGCCTCCTGCTGCAAACTCATGAGCAAGAGTAGGTACAAAGCTCAGCTCTTGAGCTGCTGAATCTGTAGGTCAATAAGAAAAAATTGAGACTTTCAAAAGTGATTGTGGTTTTAGAATGAAATTCCTCTAATTAAGGGGCATTTTGACTATTACTTTCGAAAACGATTAGATGTCTATTCCAAAAGGCATGAAAAGACCTAATATCTCTAAAATTTCAGTCTGTGTTGTTGTGAGTCTGATCAAAATGTCCGTGTGCGCTTTTGATACAGAAGAAAAGTTTGTAAATCCCATTTGTGCATCTCTGTCTGACTTCTGACACCAGATCAAAATAGACAGGTGAAGAACCTCAGATTTGATACAAACTAGTAATTTTGGAGGAATAATGTTTTGCCATAAGTGACTTGGAAAATTCAAAAGAGAAAATTATATGGATATCACATGTGCTTTATTTGCCCAAAGTTCTCTCATGAATTCATTCAAAATAGTAATAGCCTCAACAGCAGTAGTAGTACAGAAGATAAACATTTATATACATAAGTATTTTGGTGAACACTGTAGTAGCAGTAATAATGCAAATAAAGACAATTATGCACATATGTAGTTTGGTGAACACCTATTAAAGTGAAATAGCATAAAAATGCTTGAAGCATGTCATGACTTC
>VYZQ01023894.1:28045-45384 GCA_013400655.1 Mystacornis crossleyi | reverse complement strand
ATGGGAAACTGAAAAGTCCTTGATACAGAGTAAGCACTACTTAGCAACAACCAAAACATCAGTGTTCTCTCAACATTATTCTCATACTAAATCCAAAACAAAAAACATACTAAAGCCTGTACCAGCTACAAAGAAGAAAATTATTCCAGCCCTAACAAGGACCATTTTCTACATCCATTTGTTCACTGGTATGTCATGTTTCTAATAAAATATCCATGAAAATACATGTTCTGGAAATGTAATGAGGTTTACTAGGGCTGAACTCAGTTCTACTACTTGTGTTTTAGAAGGAAGAGAGACATTTATTTTCTGCACTTCCTCACATCAGTTTTGGACAAACACCTTTTTTCTCTGAAGCAAAAGTTTTAAATTTCAAGGTTTTGAAGTCAGGGTCAAGACGCAGACTCCTGACAAATGAAAGACATATAGTCAATTACCTTCTTCTAAGACATTTTGCCAGCTCAGCTGTCTCTGTAACTCTGAACTAAGACTAATGCTTGCTAGTCCCTCAAGTTATCATTGTTTAGGACTTGCTGTCTGACAATCAGGACAGCAAATGCTTTGTGTAATAGTGCTCAGAAGAAGATTTGCATTGAGATGTTAACAAAAATATGATAGCTAATTGATGGCAGCTTCCACAGAAGTGGTTCTTTTAACCAGTGAGACCTATTTTGTACAGTGCATGAACAAAAAAGTCAATTTACTGCTATGAAAAATAGACTCCTTTACAGTTACTGCAATTACAATTACAATTTGAGGCAATGATGTTGGCACATTGTTGCCAGATGGAGGATTGGTTTTAGTGGCCACTTAATTAACAACTGGTAAACACTTGCACCCAAATACATATATTTACATATGCAGAGTGCTCACTGTGTCAGAACGAGGCTTCTGGCTTAGAGAGCGAGTGTTATTAATCCAGTCTAATAATGAGAACATCAGAATAAATTATCCTCTCTGGAACTGCGAGCCGTCTATCTGCCACCTGCACAGGAGCTCTCAAGCTGTGCAACGCCTCATGAGAGCTGTGACCCTTTGGAAAGCAGCAAAGGGAGCTGGAAAAGTTTGGGTAGCTCAGGAGGAGAAGTCCTGCTGTCTCTGAAGGAGGCTACTGAAAGACAGGTTCCCACCCAAGTTCTATCTCATACCATGGCTATCTGTATGTAAGACGTCTGAAAAGGTTTCTGTTAAACAATACCCACAGCTTTCAGTGGAGAAGTTTATTGTATTTTACAAAGTTGCCTGTGCATCTTGGGGAAGGAGGAGAGCCCATGGAGATAAATGGACCCTGCTCCTCAGCTGCCATAATTCCTTGTCTGGCTGGTACAGAACCCATAGTTTAATTATGTATTAAGAATAATTTGTCATATTTCTGTATTACCTCCCATCTGAGTACCTCAAATAAGATTTTTTTAAAATTGCACAGTTCACAGTGTGCAATGATTTAAACTCACAGTTCACAGGAGTGCAATGATTTGTACTTGAACCTGTTTAGATGGCAAGAAAATAGATGTAGGGATGACTTAAAAGGTCACAGCAAACAGTATTTCCAAGATGCTAGGGAAGAAAAAGAACTGCTAAATCCTAGCAATACTGTCATCTTACTTGTAGTCCTGTCTGTTGTTGCCACTGAGTTGAAACTAGAGTTGAAATCCGAAAGTTAGTTTGGAAAATTGAGTGAGATGTTGGCAACAGATGGCATTGTGGAAGGCAGTCCAAAAAGGAATGTTAAATTATTCATTTAAGTAATAGCTAGCTGAAAAAATGCAGCTGGCAATCTGAAATGGTCCTATTATGTACATTAGTTAACGTTATCATGGTGTTCTTAAAATAAGGTAAATGTAATTCTGGAGTGTATCAGCCTTGCAATGAGAAGCTCTTCTTGCTTCTCATGGGAAGGACCGGGGCTATTATGCCCAATTTTGAACATTATTCTAAGAGTGTTTATGAGCCAGTCCATGAAGGCTCATCAGAGAGCAGAGAGAATGGTTTGAGGGCTAGGAAATTTGGTCAAGAAGGAAAGACAGGACAAACTCAGGTTATGTAGTAAAGAAGATTGTGGGGAGTTGGTAATAGTCTTCAGAGAGAAAGATTGCCTGAAAAAAGGAAAAATATTGTTTTACCTATTCATGGTGCATTGGATAGAAATAATGGATTCAAACTGCAAAGAAACGGATTAGCTGTTAGGAAAATATATTTATGTTAAGGACAATGAATACAGTAATAAATTTCCAGGGGCGAGTATTTCCCTCTACCTCTGGATGTCTTTAAGAATTGATTAGACACACCCCTGTCAGGTATAGCTGCAATAGGAACAAGAAGCTTGGCACAGTGATTCCAGATGTGCTGTCCTGTCATATGGTGGTTCTCCCATCTCACATTTAAAGCCTGTTTAAAACTTGCTTCTGCCTTGCTGCTTCTATTACAGCTGTAGCTGAGGATAATCTGAGGTGCAGCTTTTGCTTTTCTGTTCAATACAGCAAATTGATGGGCAAAACATGTTTCTCCACACAGATGTTCGGCTCAAATGTGCATCCTGTTCAATCCTGTCTCACAGCACGTTTTTTGCCTGGCTGCGACTTTGCATTACTCACACTCCTCCAGCTCTGGCCATTACCTACTGATGTGATTTATTGCTGAAATATGTATGATGCCCAGGACTGTCATGAAGGGCTTGGAACTCTCCTTGTCACTTTGTGATCGCCTTTCTTTCACAACTGATATTTTGGCATATTTTGCCAAATATATTTATTTGTGGATCATTTAGATCAGCCATCTGGATGAAGTTGGATGTGGAAGTACTGTTGGATGTGGAAAGGTGGAAAGGACTACTTCTAGTAGAAAAGCCACATTCAAGAGGTTAGGGTTTTCCTTAGGACACAACCAATCTTTTGCTCAGTATCTGCACAGCACAGTCCTACTACGGTTTTGTCAGATTACAAATAATACTGTGATTTTTAGGCAGTGTTTTGAGTTACCTTTACATCTGGCTGCATTTTGAAGTTTTCCAATTAGAAAATAAATAAATTAATAGGGCATTAACTTTACTTGTGACTAATACACTGGGACATCAGTGTAGCTTAGCAGTTTTGCATTATTGTAGGGTTTCTTCCTTTCCTAATATTTTTACTGGTCTGGTTTTAAATGTTTCAAAATCGTAAGGAAATGCTAGTTATTACTGATATGGCAAACATCTTTTGTCATTGTCCCTCTGATGCCATTAATTTGAAGTACATTTATAATTTGGCTAATGACCCAAGTTCATTTGTAATTCTGATTTCTGGGGGAGGTCTGGTACCTGGTAAGCAAAGGAGACAATTTTGGAACTGAAATATGGGGCAGCTTGCTTGCTTCTTCCCTGAATTTAGAGTTGCTGGTATTTTGAGACAAAATAAATGCCTTCTCATTGTAAATGGACTTCAGTTTCCTATAAATATAAATTAGTTGAGTTTTGGAGGTATCTCTGATAGATTTGCTGTGTACAGCTCCCTTCTTATTGTCTTCTAAGTCCATTTAAACCTTACTGCTGCCCTCTGTCACCATCATTGCAATACTTGAGGAAGAGCTATGTGTTTCTCACTATTCTGTTCGATGCAGTGAATTGTGTTCTCCCCATTCTGCTTCACCCCAGCTGCTTGTTTTGCCCTTCCAGTGCATCCTGTGCAGGCTTCCTGGGGGTCCTTTCTTGTTGGTTGCAGTCTTACTGTGTTAACTCTGATCATGGATTGAGAAAGTACCTTGATATGAAAGGAAAAAAAGGAAGAAAAAACAACATAAGACTGAAATCACAATAAACCGTGTATTTACTACACATTCTACTTATTTTTCCCTTTGTTTTCATTTTTTGCAGATTGTTTCTCAGAGGAAGCTCTCCAAGTCCTTACTCAAACATGGCAACACAGCAGGAAAGTCATCTATAACAGTAAGTCAGTCTTAAATATGCTTTTCTTTTCCAACTATTTAGAAATATCTAAAGTGACTAATTCTCTCTAAAAGCATCCTGCTAAGCCACCAGAACAACCCTTAATTGAGAAATGTATTTAAATTGTTTATTTAACGTCTTGCATTGTGTCTGACAGACGCTTGTTTTAAGGAAATGGCAACAAATAATGTATGATTTGTACAAAAGCCACAATACTTTCTGCTTTTAAGGTACTTAGATGACAGCAAGTAACTTCTGCTGCTTGAATACTTTTAATTGAAGGACTAGAACCTTCCGAAATAAATTTTTACCTGCTTTGACACATGAAGGAGCCTCATCTTTCTTTTCCCTTGGGCTTTTTTCCAGTTTCTCAGGAAAAAAGAAGGGGGGAAAAAAAGTTTGATGAGATTAGTTTTAGAAGTGTTGTCATGCAACTAAGGAGTGGATTGTTATAGCCCCATGTGTATCCTGAAATCTGAAAATCAATGTATTACCTCTCTTTCATCTTTCTCTGTGCTGGCTTGCTTGGGAGATCAATCTTGTCTACACTGAACCTGGCATGCTTGTGACATTTGCAGCTCTGCATTAAGATGAAGGCTATAATAAAATATTCTGCTTTGGGCATCTCTGCTCTGTTGCATCATGAGGTTGAGAAGGATTTTTTTCCTTAATGTGCAATTTGCCAGATGGGTTTCTTCTGGCTTGATTATTTGGAATTTTTTTTTTCTGCCTTCAGCCATGAAAGAGACAGCATACTATGAGATACTTTCTGAGAGCCCAGGGAGTTTCATTTCTTAGATGTCTTCCTTGGTGCTTGACTGGGAATTGATTTGCTTAAATGCATACAGTAAACTTGGTTTTGGTCTGGGGTTGGAAAGGAGTTCCCCACTCATCTGGCTGAATAGAACCAGGAGAGAGTTTTGTTCCCTAAATAACTTGGTGTGGTTTGCCTGCTGGGATAAACTGGGCATACTCTATCTCGCCCATCCTTGTGGTGTTCTGGACCTCCCTTCTGTTCTTCTTTGAGGAACACCAAGGAGTTTAGTCTTGTTAAAACACAAATGCTCTAGTACAACTAAAATCATTAGGCCTGTTAGTGGAGTGTTCTGGCAAAAATTAAATCACTGTGATAAGCAGAAGATGAGAGAAAATGAGTTAATAGTCCCTGCTGGCCTCACACTGGATGATAACCATGAAATATGGACCTTAGTTACATGCTTTGGCTTCTGGCCAGCAGTGCTAAAGAGCAAATTGACTCCACTTGAATGGGAGAAAACTGAACCCAGACAAAATCATTGTGTGAAAAGTTTGTTGCCTCAACAGAATAATCCAAAACTGATTATTTATCATTATTTCTGGATCTGGGGACATACCAAATGTCTGTCAAGTATGGAAGTTAGAAATACTGGTTTCCTAACTCATTCAGTGTAGTGAATTAGGAGCTTTTCATAGGATTTTGAAAGTTCCTATCTTAGCAAGTTTTGCTGGAATTTTATTAGCCCTTTGACTGTGTAACATCTCATTCACACAATCTTGTAATATGGCTGTGGGAAGCAAACAGAATGTTGTTCAGCTTCTCCAGCTGGAAGTCTATAAACCTTTATAGGAGTGAGTTCATTATTTTCAGTTAAAAATAGTTGTGAAATTTGGTGTACAAATCCCAGAGCACTGCTGGTCATACACAGCTTAACCAGATCCTTTAAACCATCAGACTGCACGGAAGAGAAATGTGTCAGACTGTGGGTCAAATTTGCAGCCAGCTGATGTTTGCCTGGAAGATGTGGCACACCACATATGTGCCTGTGTGATGGTATTTGAATGCCCAGTTGAGCATCTGTGCCCATGTGCGGCTGCATGTGAGTATTTTGTATGGAGGAACACCACAGCTCATTGCTGTGAGGTGTCACAGCCTGAATAGTCTCAACTCAGGGAGTTTTACTTCATTTAATTAATCACCAATCAAAGTAAACTTTTAACTACTGAAAACCAAATAGGACAAAAAAAAAACCTCTTAGGGGAAATACTTTTCCTTCCCCTTCCCTGTACTCAACTTCACTTCTGACACCTCTCCTGCCTCCTTCATGGTCTTCACTCGCTTTGCCTTCACTTCATGTTGTGCTCAGTCCCTTTGATGAGATGCTGTGTGACACAATTCAGGATCAGAAAACAGTGAAATTTTTTTTTTTGTTTTTTGCTGCTCTTTGAGGATTTTTTCACTCATTTTTTTTAGCTCTGCTCTGAGCTTACACACAGGCCCTTCGGAGGCATCTCTGCTCCAGCACAGGCCTTACCTGAGGGTGTACAGACTCAGAGGTGCCTCCTCCAGCATGGAGCACTTCCTTCCAGGAGTGACTCTCCAGCTGTGTCCCCACAGCATGCCCTTCTCCATGCCTCCTCCTGGATCTTCTTTAGGGTGGCCTTGCAGGCCTCCTGCCTCTCCTTCCTTTGTGTCTCTTGCACCTGGCAGCTGCTGCCCTTTCTGAAATAGGTTAACAGGAGGTGCTGTATGCGTCTCTGATGGGTTGATGTTTTGGGATGTAGTCAGTTGCTGCTGCCAAGCCAGTTTGACAAATAATTTGGGTGTCCCAGCAGCTCTCCAAGGACCACAAGTTGTGGAGACAGAACCTGTCTAGGAAGCTGGCATGGCTGCCATATTTGTGGTCATGAACATGAAACACCTAGGAAATAACTGTTTTCTTCCTTTGGGACATTTAATCCCTGGGGAGAATATTTACAATAGGGAAAAAAGTTTTACAGCTGTCAAACAGAATATAATGTGGTTTGTTTCAAAGAATATTTTTCAGTGAGGTTTCCCGGGTTTGGTTAATGCCTTTTCTCCCCCAAAACATTTTAATGGCTTACCTAGGAAACTGGTTTAGTTGGTTTTGTTGGGGGTTTTTTTCACGTTGCACAGCACAGTGTGAAAAACAAGGTTCACTCTCCTGTGAGAATTTAGACGTTTAATAAAAAGACAATAAGGGACAAAAACAATAAAGCAAAAATTACAGTGCTGGGTACCCTTGGCTCTCAGCCAAGAGCACACCTGCTATTTTGGAGACACCCTTTACATACCTTTACTAATGCATATTCATAAACGGTTATACATAGTCAGATTTTTCTCCCAAACTCGTTACATTTTCTAGGAACTGTTTAGCATGGCCCATCCTTGGGTCCACTTTTTAGAGCATGCTCATTTCTTGTCTGTGGTTTTGGTCCGTTTTTATTATCACCTCCCGTTTGGGCTTTGGTCTGTAGTGTTCACAGACAGTTTTTGCTGATAGCTGACAAGTCAGTAGCAGGGGTCTTCATCTTATGTTCACTGGATGCTATCCAACCAAGCAGACAGTTCAGTTACCACAAGCATAACTATATCAGCTATTTTACTACAGAAATCAGTAGTTTTAGTAGTAAATTAGTAAAATTTACTAAAGGCAGTAGTTATTGTTACAAAAAACCTATATCTTTATAGCAAAGCTACTTTAACATTATACAGTATTCACTTCAATACTTGTGAAAAGCCAAAATTATAATATGCATTTATAACGACAGTGACTGGCATCATTATTGGCATACCTTAAACCATCTGAAAGAATCATGCTACATTATTTTAGAATTACTTGCTTCTGACTCTGTCTACAGTAAGTGGTTTTGCCAATGTGGCTATTGCAGAAAAACTGTATCAGAACTCTGCTGCTGTAAATGTGCCTTTCATGGCAGCTAATGACAGGTGACTTCACTGTTTTTTTTCATTTATCTTGCCAAATGGTGTTGGAGCAGCATAAAAATAATTGGGTTTTAGACCCAAGTAATACAACTCGTGTAGAGCATTTTTGTCCCCTTGGACACTGAGATATTGTGTAATCCTCTGTTTTCCACTCTGAGGAGGAGTACTTGGCCATAGGAAAGGGATTCCCTGGTGGATGTTGATGTTTGTCCATAGACAGGTGATTGACAAGGTGTCCTGGTTTGGACAGGTGTCTATTAANGCTCCCTCCAAACGCCAGGAGGGCAATGAATCCCAAGCACCCTACCCCACCTCTTTTTTTCAGTTCTAAATCTCGAGATGTCTCTGCTCCCCCACCTGAGAAGACACCACCAAGACCAAAAAAGGGACAATTGGGCCCCTCCCTTGTGGCTGGCTAGGTCCTTTGTTTCTTTTAAGTACCCCAGCAATCGTCTCTTAACATGGGAAAAAATTCCTTTGAGAGGAGAAGAAAAGAACACATACACACACGAAAAGAAAACCTCCTCAACCCCCAACAGAAGGCATATTCACATGACACAAAGTGATTCAGGTTTGTGGGCTGTCCAAGGTGATGCCCTTCCTGATGGCAAAGAGAAACGCATTAACTTGTTCCACACTTCAGTTTCCTAAATGGGGTCTGCAGTCTCACACTCTGAAAAATGGCATCGTTCTCCCCTTCCATTACACCATGCACAACTCAAATGTAGCTTTCCATTTAGGTGATCGCTGAGGAATTGTCTGGCAATGATGACTACGTTGAACTTTCATTCAGTGCACGGAAATTGGATGACAAGGTAAGCTGCTTGATATTAACCTTTCTGAAACATATAAGAATGCTGGCAAATATAATTTGATGAGATTTTTCATGACAGATATTTTTTGCCTTTTGTTATTAAACACATCAGGGTTTTCAGATGAATGTACACAATGAGGCTTTCCTCAAGTTGCGAATTAATTAAAAAAAAATCAAGGGAATCTAATTAAAACCAAGACAAGTTAATTACACTACAACCAAGACAATTTAATTATGTAAAATGCCACAGATCAGAAGTGTTTAGAGAAGTGAACTTTCTGTAAGTTTTCAATGATGTTATCGTTGAAGTTTCCTAAAATACAGCTAGAAAACTTCATAACAGCTCAGTCATGATACACATTTTGTTCAACAAAATGTGGCTTGAATGCGAGGAAAAGACTTGCATATTTGTTAAAAGCTTCTTCCATCTTTAGGAAGAAAACTCTTCACTGACTCCAACACTACTCAACCTTACAAGGAGTACCTCTTTCTGAAAATATCTGTTATTGTTTAGAAAATTACTTATAATAAGCATCTCAACCCACAGCCCAAGAAAACCTGATGACTGCTTGTACCACTCTCTGTTATTTCAGTGTAATAGCAGGAATGGAATTCTTTGAGGTATATAATCCCTTCTCGTATATGAAGGGGCCTCTAGTTAGAAGCATATGGCAGGACTATACAAAGGTTTAGGACTGTGATGCCCCAAGTGTGTTCTTGTAAACGAGTAAATGTGAGTAGCTTAAAATCAAACCAGTGAGACTACTTTTGGATACATATACATCAGGTTTTCAAAATTGGGTTGTAACTTATAAAAAATATTTTCATTTGAAACTACCAGAAAATCTCAGGCAAGCAGAAAGTACACAGAAAGATAAATAATACTGGCAGGTAACTTTAAAATAAACTTTATAAAATATATAAAATTTTACTGTGCTCAGGATCATTAACAATCATAAATGATGAGGACCTGAATTTGCTTCTCATCTGAAAGATAAATTACTTTCCTCTTTCAGAGTTGCTGGAGTCTTAGTGGTTTTGAGTTGCATAATTTATTTAGGTGTCAAAATGTAAACCTAAAAACCTTTCTTCAGCCAGATATCTTTAGAAGTAATTCCCAAACTTGTACACAAGTTTCTTCGTGTTCCACATGCTGTTATATCTAGGAAACAGGAAAGGACATAAACAACATAATAAGACTCTACTTAGTCGTTGCTTTTCCACAAATGCAAAATATAATCGTCTTTAAATATTAGGCTTCTAGCACTTGTTGGTGTAAATTAAAAGGATACTGCCAGAGTGCGATTACAAACCAGGTCAGTGTTGTCTGGACAACAGTTTTTGAAACACTTTATGGGGATGAGGTGAGAAGATCAGTCTGAAATACTGTGACGGTATTTTCATTCTTGCCATTTTAACATGTCCAGTCAAGGTGGGTTTCATCTAATAAAAAATTCCTGGGTGATGCAGTGTGCAAGTCAAGCAGTGACTCATCATGTCTTACTTGAATCCAGACTCCTGTCTTCAACTGATGAAAATCTCTGGAAGCCTATTGCATTGAAAGAAGTCTTTCAATTTCCTCCAGCTAAAGATGTAGCTCTAAACCTGGCTGAAGCTTGGTTTATTTCTTCTGTACGAAAAGTGTATGGCTTGCAGTGAACTTTGACATCATTACATGCAATGCACTGCTACTAATTATTTTTATTAAGGTTTGAAATTACTTAAATTGCATAGTTCAGCCATTGTTGAAAAAAAAATGAGTGCTCTGATGTCACAAAAAGGAAAAAAAAATTCAAGGAATTGAGGAGAGCCCATTTTGTAAAATCCTAAGCATGGTTTTGCATGCCTGTCCCTACTCACAGAAGTGAACACCTGAGTGGAGATGTAATGTCAGAGAAACAAACTGAGCATTGAAACTGGCCTTGGAGTCTCCTGAAAGGCGGAGGAGCCCTCTGGAAGCAGTCACTCATGCTCTGCTGTGGGGTCACCTTTGTGAGCTATGGGCTTCTTGCACTGGTAGCTGTGGGAGTGGCAGAAGACAAATAGAATCCATGTGTCACAACATGTGAATAAAGGAAGGGGTGGGGGGACATCTTGTATATGCTGAAAGGATAAAAAAAAAAAAATTCTTTCTATCCATTACCATCTTGAATGGACAGGAATATTCTTCCTTCATTCCTTAAAGAAGATCCTTGAAGGAGGATCCAGATTGGTGCCCTTAAGTGTACACATTTCCTACAATGAGGAAAAATATGTGAACAACACATTTTGGAAAATTAAACAAAATTTCTTGCTATGGTTTAACAGGCAGGATATGTTTGTTGCATGTTTTTTACTCTCTTGACATAAAACTACAAGAGTTTTAGAGAAGCTACAAAACAAGTAAAGCCTAATCATTTTTCCTACTGGAGTGGCTGAAACATTTAGTGAAAAATTAAAGGAAAATGGCAGATATGAGGGTTTCCTTTAGTTAACTGACTTAGCAGAAATAACCATTATACTTTTTTATTACAGTGCTTATTTGGAAGGTATAACTGCATTTTCATGTTTTATTGAAACCCTGTCAGCTCAAATGGCACCTCTTTGTTTCAAGAGATCCACTGAGAGCACTTCACTGTGGAACAATAACTTTTGGAAAGGTTTTATTGCATTAATAGCTGTGTCACAATTACCGTAACAAGCAGCTACGTTTTTTATGATAGCTATAATAAATTATGAGCACTGAGGCAGGCAAACTTCCCCTCTTCTGAGAGAAGCAGTTACCATTGGTTGGGAAAGATTCTCCAGCAAATATCTGCAAAATACAAGCTAATATTGCTTTCTTATATAGTTCCCTAGTAGTAGTTAAACTACTACCATAAAAGATCCTCAAAAACCCTGTTTAGCTGTTGAATAATATTCAAAATTTTAGTCTTTTGTCTGCTTCAGCCCTTTTTTAAGGGATCTTTGACTTGATCCCCAAACCTGAATTTTAAAAATTGTTTTACTCTGAAAATTAATCTACTAAAACTGTGTCAAAGTAGGTTCTTAGAAACAGATGTATCTAAATTTTTTAAGTTTAGGCCATGTACTTGTGTTATCACTGTTTAACTGCTGCAGATACTGAAAGAATGATGTGCATAATACCGCTAGCAAATATATTACATTAATCGTTTAAATATTATTAAAATAGCACAATATAATGCTGCTGTTCTTTCAGAGGATATTCTTGTGAGATAATGCGAAGCAATTAGATTCAGTATAACAACCAAAAAGATAATTAATTGTGAAAGCAAATGTTTCTTCAGCTTACCATTTTTTACTTATTACAAAGCAGTTTCAATATAGAAGGATTTTTTTGTTTGTACCTCCATTCTGAAAGTAATTAGGCTTTGTTTTTGCATTGAAGGGGGAGTGATGTAAGGCACCATCCAGCATTAAAATCTTTCCCTTTATGTGGTATTAACTTAGTAGTTAAAACCAGATATTAAAAATTATTTCCTTTGTGCTGATGTGCTGTTGTAGCTTTATGATACTCAGCTAGGAATGATACTATATTTTGAGCCTTAAATGAAATCTTGGGTTCCTTTCTGAATTCTTATGCACTCCAGGGTGTCTTCTTTGCATGTATCATTTTGAGGTATTTTCTTTCAAATAACTTATCAAATTTGTGTTTGATGAAGAAACTGTTAACATTAAGCTTTTACTCAGCTTCAATCAGAATGCTTATGTATGAGAAGAGGCAACTCAATCTTTTTTAACCCTATGTGGTCTGAATTTTCATGTCACTGTGATTAAACCAACACCCTCTCTCTCTCTCTGCTTATTCTCTCTGCCATGCACTCGTAATCTGGCAGAATTTGAACGCCAAAACCCCCTTTATATTAGCAGTTTCGAGTTTTGAGTGGAGTCCAGATACTAAATCTACATCAGGGCCTTGAGACAAACTCTAGAGTTACTCAGTTAAATTTTGCACTGGTTTTACAGTTTGACATAAAATGTCCTGTTTACCATGTAGATGGAACAAAGAGCCAAACATACAGCTTTGTTGTTCCATGCTCCCCATGATAGCATTTAACAAATAAATATTCATGTTCTTTGCATCAGTTGCTAAATGTGCCATTAAGTTTTCTCTAGAAAGTAAAGAAGCAGATCAATGACAGAACAGCACTCTGAACTCAACATTATGTCCTTTGTAGGGCATGACAAGATTTTAGGTTCCTTCAGCCTTGCTTTGTGGCCCATAGCGACTCATTTTCTTCTCCAGACATTCAAATTCAGGTGTTCTGTTTCAAAGCCCTGAATTCTTAGTTTGTTCTGAAGTTGTGGAATTGTAAAAATGCCCCAAAAATAAAATTTACCAAGCCCAGACTTTGGCTAGCATCTTATCCAAAGCTGTTCCCAAATCAATGGCTATGCAGCTAGTCAAAAATAAGTATGGTGGACATTTGGTGAGGAGAAATTTGTTGAATCATATATATTAGAGTAATTTTTACACTAACACTATCATAGAAACACTTGGAGAGCGAACAGAATTTCTCACTTCCCCGAACTGACATGGAGGTCTGTGGTTTTTGATGTGTTCTATAGAGAAGAATAATATTCATGTGCACAGAGTTAATCCTGTGGCTCTTTTGAAGAAGAAAATGAAGAAGGGACTTGAAACTACAGGAAATGGGCTTAGTGCATTTAAATCCTGCTCTTTCAGCATTGCACAGTTAGAAATTTGAAGCTTCCCCCTCCAGTTTTGGAGCGTTAACAGCCAGTTACTCTTCTGCCCCCCACCAGCCAGCATGACCAGAATAAAAGACATGTTGAAACTAAAGAGGCTGTGGCCAAACTGAAGCAGCACTATAGAAAGCAACTGAATTTAGGTTTGTGTAAGAAAGTTCAGGGTTTTTAGCTGGATGCCAGACTAGGAGAGAGTGTTCTGCAGTGTGTGAATGTGAACATCAGTGTCTGTCACAGATTTGCCTAGAGATGTCAGGTTACCTCCTGCATTACCCTGCTCCATTTGCCATCTTAGCATGGGCCATGTTACCACACCCTGAAGAGGACTTGCTTCTCTACCCATCCCTAATCCACTTTGACAGTACTTGTGTTAGTTCGTAGCAGCACAGTGTCTTAGCCGATTGACTTCTGTTTTGAGAGGGTAGGTGAACAGTGTGAAATTCAACCCCAGTGTGGAATATGCTTCAAAGTGCAATGCGTGAGAAAACTGATATCAAAAGACCAAACAGGTATGGAGACAGGAAGAAACAAGCTAGGTGGATGACAGAGCTAATGCTCAGGGAATGGGGCCAGGTGTAAGAAGGGAAGAAGTTGTAAAAGGACATTTTACAGTTTTGCGTGCCATGATTAAATAATCAAGCTGAGAACAACAGTGCTACAGGAATCCTTGTGGGACAAGGACAAGAAAGAAATATCGCTGAGAAACACCAAGAGGTCTCACTAATACCATACTGGCTCTTACTTTTCATCATCAGTGCATTGTGCCTGAAAAGCTCAAAGAAAAAGGAGCCTCAAGAGTAACCTGTCCTATATTTTATTTTAGGATTTTTTCAGCAAATCTGATCCTTTCCTGGAGATTTTTCGGGTGAACGATGATGCAACCCAACAACTTGTTCACAGGACTGAGGTAAGGAATAGAGTTGAATTTACTTTCCAAGGACACAAGTGGGCTGTCAGGAGGCATAGTTTATGCTTCCCATGTCACAAAGGGCAGTGTTTTTAAATGTGGTGTGCAAACACCCACATTTGAAAACACTTGCTAGTGTTACACGCTAGTGTAATTATTAACTAATGGGTATCAGGTCTTGACTTATGCACCTTACGGTAAAGGAAGATGATACTGAAGCCAAAGATCCGAATCTAATTAAACTGGCAGATACTCTGATTGGAAGGTCAGGAGATATAAATACTAGATTTAGCCAAAACAAGGCTACAGACTGTATCATATTCTCCCATTAACACTATGTCGCTTCTTCCCCACCTCCTCCCAGGTTGCTGGTGCTAAAGGGATTGTAATCTGGGTGCTTTACATTTGTTTCTTATGACCCAGTGACATTACTGCTCCGTGGTAATGACTGGCACTGTCTTAAGAAACGGCATTTGGGTGTTTAGGGTGGAGCTGTGGCAGGTGTTAGGGGTTATAAGCCTGTTATGGATTCCATAAAGTTTTCCTAGCAGAGCAAACTGTGTGCCTGTAAATTGAGGTTGCCCATCCCCACAGCCCAGTCCTGCATCTTTCCATGGTTTCCAGTTCAGTTCTACAACCTTTCCCTTGTAAATTATCTCCCACTGAGGCATGGCAGTGCTGGAGCAATGTCTGCAGCATGATCTGTGGGTATGTATGGGTCCATTTCCCACTCACGCTCCCTTTGGAGGCCTTCCAGAGAGGAGTGTTGCAAACTGCAGGTTGCTCAAGGGCTCATATCCCATGGATGTAGTTCTGAAAACTCCAGCTGAGCTCTGCTTCTTTCTGTTTCTGGTGAATGTACTGTATTGAGAATTGTGGCCCTTGTTAGCATTCTGCTGAGAGATGTGGAAATGTTAAGGGTTCTCTTTCTTCTTTTCACTCACAGGTTGTGATGAATAACTTAAATCCAGCATGGAAGACTTTTAAAGTGTCTGTAAATTCTCTGTGCAGTGGAGACCAGGATCGCAGGCTAAAGGTCAGAAGTAGTTCCTACATTTTTAATAGTTTTACCCATAGAAAACAAAAGTTGGTCTCTCTTTTTCAACTGCAGATTGCTATTCTGCACTTCCCTCTTCTTTGACGAAAAAGATGATCACACAGCTGCATTATGATTACCATAATCAAATTAAGGATGCAGAGAAGTGGTAATCCACTGTAATCAGTAGATTATGCTCTATATTTCTGGCAGTAACCTCAAAAAATGATGGGACTGTTTTTCCCAATCATTTGGATAATTTGAATCCAGCATCATTTAACTGGTGAAAGTATACTCAAGGGAAGTGGCAGCCCTACCACAATTTTAAGTACTATTTTCTCGCTTCTGTATCTGAAGACCGCTTGTAAAAGAAACACTGAAATATGAGATTTTTTTTATTATACTTGAAGAATAGGATGGCCACAAAAAGACATGTGCCATAGTAATGGAAGTGTTTCTAGTCAACAGAAACTTGGGATTGGGAACTTAGAGCTTCATGTAGAAAAAATCATTTTCTTTTGGCTAATTTGGCTTAAATCAAGGCTTTATCCAATTGTTTATATCTTCTGATCAGCTTTAAGGCTAATACTAAATTATACAATGTCAAACAAAGAGCACTGGTCCCAAGTGTCTATTCAGACTCTTAGACCTGATTGAAAGGATATTGGACCCAAAAGTATGACTATCTTTTTTTCTTACTATACCAACTTGTCTAGCAGAATTTTATTTTGTCCCTGCAAGCATTTCTTCTTTCATCATTATAGCTGCAAAACCTTGCAGAGAGGGTGTTGTCATTTTTCACTCAGGGTGCTGCAGGATGTGCTATGCAGATAGAAAAAATAAAATGCTGGTGTGGATATGTTACAATGCATGTCACAGATGTGTGGAAAGGGTAAAAAGCAGTCTTATGAGTGCTTGGATTGTGGTTTATAACTTAACAAAATTACCCCTGTTATTATGGAACAACATATAGACTTGAGACAAGAGATGGATCAGCTTTCTGCTACTGAAATGTAAAGCAGAATTAGCACAGCACTACCTTCATCACATTGTGTACATGTGGCTTTTAAATCACTTAGGTGAGAAAACCTAGGAAGAGAAGCAAACAAAATTGTGAAGTCTAGAATGTGAGAACAAGTGACAAGTCCATAAGGGTAAAGGAATGAGGTTCTGCAGGGAGAAAACTGCCCTTATCTCTTTGAGGTGAGAAGGTATGAGAAAAGCTCAGATTTCAGTGTGGGCAGAATAAGATGGGTCTGGGAATAAAGGTGGTCTTTTGAGCTATGAGCAGAGACAGTAATCAAAATCATTCGCAGATGAGCTACCAAAAGAGAGGCTGAAAAGGGAGAAGTGAAGAGGAAAAAGAGTAGTCCCTTAGGACTGCCTGTAGAGAAGATAAGGGGAAAGTCAGTGAAAAAGTGGCTGAAGAAGAAAACCAGGGCAAGATGAGTCTTATGAAGCTCTCGGGAATTTTCAAGACAGTCTTTTTTTTCCTCTCTTTTTGGGAGAATACATGTTTTTCATTTGTGTATGCAAGTGTTTGTAGACCTGCTTTAGATATCTGAGTATTTGCCTGAGGCTACAGTTCAGTCATTTGCAGAAAAGCTAAAAGTACTAAGATTTGCACTAGATCATTCATGAGTACAGGAATATTTTTAAACTAATGGCAGTAAAATTAAAAAAAAAAGGCATGATAATTTTTTCAAATTCAGACCCTTTATAACTTTTGGTGGGTGTAAGATAAGGCTGTTATGGTACAGCAGCCACCCAAATCACTTGTATTTGAGAGATAGCATATAATACTTGTTAGATAATCATTTGCTTCTTTTCTATATGGTCTATAACCTAGGAATTGGATGGCAGCTGGGACAGAAGAGTGAAAGTGATAAGAATTAGAGAGATGAAGTGTCTGTGACTGGTATAGCACTGTATGAATGTTTATACTTTGATTTACTTTGATTTTACTTTGATTGACTGAGCATTCCACTCTTTGCCTTACCATATTTTGGAACATTTGACTTGAGTTGCTTTGTTTCACTTCATAAAGTATATAGCAATATGTTACTGCAACATGTTGGAAAAGTTCCCTGTGCTTTATTTAATGTGGGGGAGATTTAGTGTATTCCAGCTGCCTTGCTGAGCACCAGCTTCTTGCCAAGGTTGTTTGATCACTGTGAACAGTAATTGCGTAAGGCTGGGTAGTTTTGCGCCTCTTCCTTCTGTTAG
>VYZQ01023891.1:0-12479 GCA_013400655.1 Mystacornis crossleyi | reverse complement strand
CCCTTCCAACTGAAATATTCCATCCCATTTTTATTTGTGGGTGAAATGCATCAGGCAGGTTTTTCTCTTCCCAAAGTTCAGCCCCTGTCACTCCTTGTACACTTTCTCAAATTGTCCTGGATCTCTCTCATGTTCATCAGCGTTTTTCTTGGGGATGGAAATGGAGTTGAGAGGAGCAGTCCATGTGGAATACAGAGCTGTGTAGTGATGGTTTATTTATTTACCAGATCTGGGGTGTAATATGTTTGCAAATGCAATCTCTGGAATTGGTTTGTGCAAATGTTCAGCTGTGCCCCTCCTTAAATACCTTCCTGAATGTTTATCCATCTTACATTATTCCTCCTTGTGTAATGCTTTTTCTTCTAAGTTTTGTCTTCTGTCAGACTTTATCTTCCTCACTTCATTCTTTTCTCCCATTCTCTTTTGGACAAATAAACTACTTTCTTGCCTTCATTGGATTTTCTGGTCTCATTCTTCCTCCATTAGGAGAAGCTTTAGAAGTATGAAGTACATTTCTTGCATTTATTACTCCATCTCTTCCATCTGTACTTCTTGAAGACTGTGTCTAGTGAAGTACAAAATAGCAATGCATTACAAACTTCTTAAAAGGCTGAGGGAGGGGGCAACACAAGTTCCAACTGTGTTCAGAAGCGGAGGCATCTCTGAAAAAGTCATGCTCTTAACCAGGTAGGCACACCTAGGATAGGTATTTTCTGCAGAATTAATTCCTGTGATCCCTGCTGGAGTCTGGTCACAGCAGATGGTCTACCATGAACATGAGATGCTCCCTCTCAGTGCCTTCCCTGACCTACTGAGGCTGCAGCAGTGCCCAAGGCATGTATTGCCAGGCTGGCCAAGTGCATGTGCCACTGCTCTTTGCCACACTGAGATGAGCACTGGAGAATCTTTCTGTCCTTCGTCACGTGTTGGGCAGTCGTGGGCCCACAGCCCATGTTGTCAGTGAGGTGTGTATGGAGAATGATGAAACAGAAGAGGATGTTTCCAGTTCAGGTGGCTTGAGCTTCAACTTTCTGCCTTAGTCTGGTTGGCTGTTTGAGCTTCAAATGTTTGGGGATAAGGATTTGGCCATGTTTTAAGTTTAACAGAAGTCAGTTTTGTGAGGAAACATTACTTTGCTTCCAGCTCTGATAATCCTGCAGAAGTTTCTGACCGTCTGTTTTCTGTGTGTGTTGTGGCAGCAAACACTGATTTGTTGTTGTCTCCTCCTGTAAAAATACCAATGTTTGATTGATTGTTGTGGCAGTATTTTCACCTACAAACCAAAGGCTAACTGCAATATCTTCTCCAAGCAATTTCAGCCAATGATGGTCTGTCTGGACTTTGCTGAAGGAGGGGAGCTTGTTGCTCTCAATCTTACTTCATGTCTCCTGCCCTGGTGACATTCTTCATCACGGATAGTTCAGCTGGAAAATTTTTGTCTTGTACTTCCCTGCTGCACAATGCATTTGGTGATAGCCTGTTTCTTCCACAAGGTCTCACTGCACTATAGATCACTTAAGTGAAGGTTGCATTTGAGCAACCTTCATCTGTTTGGACAGTGAATTGGATTTACTGTGTGTGTATATATATATTTATGTGTGTGTGTATATCACAATATATGTGATAGTTTGTATAATATAATATATCCTATATAAAATAGAATGTTATATAGTTATTAAATTTTATATTGATATATATTGCAGAGTGTATTGGATATAAAGTGTATCTATAGCACAGTATTTTGGATATACTGCTGTTTTTTTTTCTTCCAGGCAGTGCAACAGATGAAGTGATTTACCTCAGAATTAGTCAGAGTTTGCCAGACACATAAAGAGGGCCCACCCTCCATGAAGAATGGTTTATCCAGTCATGGTTATCCATCAGGCTTTCCTCATACATTGCTGGACCACTGCTTGCAAAATCCATTTTCACCTTTTGGCCAACTTCTATGACTACTAATGAGTTTAGTATTGAAAAACCTGTTCTGATCAACTGGCTGGTCTGTGCAGAAAATATTAAGAGTATTTATTTTACAATAAGATAAAAGAAAACCCTTAAAAGATTTTCAGTGATACACTAGATTCCTATGCAAGTTTTTCAAGTGATCGATTTATCCAGCTTTTCAAATTTTGCACTATTCCTGTGTTGGATATGTCTAGCTTTAGCTGGATCCATTGGATATGGGGGTCTTTGTTGTGGAGGTTAAAGAGCTGTCAGAAATTTCCCTTTGTATTGCTCATAGGCCATCTTTAAGTCTCCTTTTAACATTTTCTCAGGTAAGCAATATATATTTAGCTTAAGGCTGTAAGGGGGAGGGGTTTATCAGATTTCTCAATTTGTCAGCATCCTTTCTGGAGCACACAGGTAAAAGTGGCATGCACCACTCCCATAATTGCCCAACCAATTGCATGTATAGTCAGGTAAAAATCACCTCTTTTCCTGCTTCCTTTGGGCCTGCCTTTGTGACAGTGGATCCATGCGTGACGTCTTTTTTCTGGGACAGGTCATGCTCGTGCCATAGCTGTGCACCAAGCTTTATCCCACAGGTTGGCACATGCTGCTTTACAGAGATTACCCAAGGTATTAAAAATGTCTCAGGCGGTGGTTCCACTTGCTCTGGTGCCTTTTCTCCTGACCGTGCAGTCTAAGCCTGGTTTGGGCTCAGTCTCTGGGCTCTTGAGTCGGTGCCTACTTGAGAGGCAGAGGCCTGTGTCTGTTGTTGGTAAGGCAGGTTATATATATCTATAGATGATAGCACTTCAGCAGAGATTGCCTGCTTTGAATTCTCTTGGGATCGGGGAGAATTTTGAATACTTGTGATTTCGAATCCTTCACTGTGTCATGACCAGGAAGACCTTGATTTAGCCATAAACCTGTTTTCTGATTTCATAAAACCACATGAATTAAAATCACCATGAACTTGGTGAAGTATGTAAGGCAAAAGCTCTCCGTCCTCCCAAGGGTGGTTCAGCACTGGCACAGGTTTCCAGGGAGGCTGGAGATGCTCAGTTCTCTGAGGTGCTTGTGACAACCTCATCTAACTTTGCAGTTTGCTGTGAACAGGTCATTGGAGTGGAGACCTCCAGCAATCTCTTCTGAGGCAAATCTTCGTGGACACACCTTTGGGTTTTCATTCCTTCAGCCTCAGGGGTGAGGGTAGGATCGTCCCACTTGGCCAGTCCTGTAAACCAAGGAAAAGCTGTGTGATCCCAAGCCCAGGAGTGACTCAAAGTTTGCCCGTGTCTCAGGTCTGCTGTACGATTGTTCCTGTGCCCATCTCCCTGGCCCCAGTTCACTCCTTTCGTTCTGAGTGTGTCTGTCCATCTTCATCCTGTTCAGATGCTTGCCCTTGGCACACATGGCTCTCGTGTTGTCTTTGCTGTCAGTCATGAATCCTTAGAGACAGAATCTGAAGGGTGTCCCTTGGGTCAGTGGCTGCAAAGTCACAGAATCATTTAGTTTGGAAAAGATCTCCAAGATCATTGAGTCCAACCATTTATCTAATACTGTCATTTTCTAATCTAATCTAATCTAATCCTGTGCCATTTTCCTCTGATACTCCTATAGCTTCCAGCTGCTTTCAGTGGAGGAACTGTCATAGCCAGATGTGGTTTCTAACTATCCAGAAGGTGCCACTGATTCTCTCTTGAATGAAACTCTCCAATCTCCCATCAAACACATAGAACCTTCTAGCACCCATGGTGTCCTTTGAATGGAAATTCTGCAGTCACCTGTTTCAAGAACTACTCTTTCTTTCTAGTTGGTTTTGAACGTGTTTCTTTGTAGTGTTGTTTGATGATCATCAGTTTTTGTACTGCAAAAGACAGCGAAAAATTATTTCCTACCCAACCTCTATTTCCCGTATATGGTTTTACTGTCCCCAATCACATCCTCACTTCAATAATGTTTTCTCTGGACAGAAATGTCTAGCCCACTCAGCTGTGCCTCTCCATTGTCCCTTCTAGTTCCTACGGAAGAAGCAAAATTGCACACACATTTCAAGATATGGGAAAGCCATAGGTTTGTGTGGGGGCATAATGGCACTCTCCTCAGGAAATTCTAGCATGCAGTGTACTTTTCTTGATGGCTGCTGTATGCCAAGGTGCCATTTTCATGGATCTGCCTCTTGTATCCAAGGAGTATCACTCTTGAGTTGCACTGGTCGGCTCAGAGTCCGTATGTCTCTTCCAGCTAACATCCTCCTTTGAGTCTCTGGGCAACCAGCCTGTGATATCTTCGAGTAATTTACTTTGCATTCTTAGCAAAGGGACATCTGTGTATCCAAAGAGGTGTGTGAGGTATTAGAGTAGACCCTTGGCCCCTAACAGCTCCACAGGTAAGGTGTGCTCAGGTGTTGCAGTATAGAAGATGCTGCACCTTGTAGAATAGTGAGTGTGGGGAGTGTGATGTGTCCTTCCTCTGGATCGTGCATCCGTAGGCCTCCATCCCGCTCACAGAGGGTCGAGCCCAGTGTATTTTGTTTTGTGATCCACCACTGGGCTCTGCCAGCCTGTATCTCCTAGAGATCTGGAAGCCCTCCTCTGGGGAGATAAAATGATTCTTCTGGGATTTTTAAGTAAATCTGTTACATACTTAACAGTCATTTTACTGTGCCCTCAGGAATTATTTTACGATTAACATAACCTTCTTTAGTACATCTAACCTTCATTTAGTGAATCAAACTTTATTTTCAGTTGCTTCTGCAAAAATTAATATCTTCTTCTATGCTGTAAATTAAGCTATTGTTAAATGCATGAATGTTTTTATTATTTATTACCTTGCTTCAGCTCTAACTGTTTTTATTTCACTCTGCTCATCAGAATTTTTTTTTCTAAGATACATTTTTATTTGAATGGAGGTTCCAGAATTAGAGCTTTCATACTCAAAACAACATTCTTGCTCCTCATGGTTGTGCAAAATTAAGAAAACAGAACATTAATATAGGCTTAATAAAATGTAAACTGGCTTTATCTTCTAAGACTGCCAGGGCTCTTCACATTTATTTTTAGTACTCTTACTTGGCACCCTTTCCTGAAGCGTGAACATTTTAATTTTTATTTACTATTTTACTGCAGAGAAGGAGCACCTAGGTAGCCTGACAAGTGAATTTGTCAACAAGTACATATAAGAAAAGGGTTGAAGCTGTTGCCTCAGGATGAGTTTCTTTTTTGCATTGGAGGTATTATTTAGAATCATTTTAGGATATTTTATACAAGGATAGACTGGTGTGGGCTGAAAGGGGCCTTAAACATCATCCAGTTCCAACCCCCCTGCCATGGGCAAGGACACTTTCCACAAGATCAGGTTGCTCCTGGTCCCATGCAACTTGGCCTTGAGCACTTCCAGGTTTGGGGCATCCACAGCTTCTCTGGGCAACCTGTTCCGTTGTCTCACTACCCTCATAGTTCATAAAGAATTTCTTCCGTATGTCCAATTTAAACCTCTCTTTCAGTTTAAAACCATTACCCCATGTCCTGTCACTGCAGAGCCTGGTAAAAACTCTCCACCTTTCTTATAAGCCACCCTTATAGACTTAGAATCACAGAATCATTAAGACTGGAAAAGGCTTCCAAGATCATTGAGTCCAACCGTTGACCAAACATCACCTTGTCAACTAAACCATAGCACTGAGTGCCCTGTCCAGTCATTTTTTGAACACCTCCTGGGATGGTGACTCCACTGCTTCCCTGGGCAACCCATTCCAAGGCTTAACCACCCTTTCAGTGAAGAAATTCTTCCTGATGTCCAACCTGAACCTCCTCTGGCACAGCTTGAGGCCATTTCGTCTCGTCCCATTACTTGTTGCCTGGGAGAAGAGGCCGATCCCCACCTAGCTACACCTTCTTCCGGAGAATTTTAGAGAGTGATGGANTCCGGAGAATTTTAGAGAGTGATGGAGTCCCCCCTGAGCCTCCTTTTCTCCAGCTCTCTCAGCTTCTCTTCACAGGACTTGTGCTGCAGAGCCTTTACCACCTCTGTTGCCCTTCTCACTCCAGCACCTCAATGTCCGTCGAACTGAGGGGCCCAGAACTGGACACAGCTCTTGAGGCGTGGCCTCACCAGTGCCAAGTACAGGGGACAATCACTGCCCTGGTCCTGCTGGCCACACTATTGCAGATCCAACACCCAGAGCCTTTCCCCCATCCACTGAGTAGGTCAGCTGGTCATAAAAGGAGATCAGGTTGGTACAGCAGGACCTGCCATTTATGAACCCATCCTGGCTGGGGCTAATCTCTTGGTTGTCCTGTACATGCCATGTGATCACACTCAGGATAATCTGTTTTATAACCTTTTTGGGCACTGAGGTCCAGCTGACAGGCCTGTGGTTCTTCAGATCTTCCTTTGGACCTTTCTTGTGGATGGCCATCGTATTGTCAAACCTCCAGTCACCTGGGACCTCTCTGGTTAACCAGGGCTGATTATAAATCATAGAGAGTGGCTTGGTGAGCTCTTCCACCAGCTCCCTCAGTGCGCTGAGCTTAAAAGCTGCCAGAAGGTCTTTCCGGACCCTTCTCTTCTCCAGGTTGAGCAACCACAGCTCTCTCAGCCTGTCTTTGTAGGAGAGGTGCTTCATCCCTTCAATCATCTTCATGGCCTCTTCTGGACTCCCTCCAAGAGGTCCATGTCCTTCCTGTGCTGGGCACCCCAGAGCTGGATGCAGCACTCCAGGTGGAGTCTTGCCAGAGTGGAGCAAAAGGGCAGAATCCCCTCCCTCGTCCTGCTGCCAACGCTGCTTTTGATGCAGCCCAGGACGTGTTTGGCTTTCTGGGCTGCAAGTGCACACTGTTAACTCATGTGCAATTTTTTGTCCGCCTGTATCCCCAAGATTTTTGCCACAGGGCTGCTCTCAGCCTCTTCATTCCCCAGCCTATATTGATCCTGGTGGTTGCCTTGACCCATGTGCAGGACTTGCACTTTACCTTGTTGAATTTCATGTGTCTCACATGGTTCCACTCCTCAGTCCTGTCAGGGTCCCTCTAGATGGCATCCCTTCCCTCCAGCCTATCAACCACTCAACTTGGTGTCATCTTCAAACTTGCAGAGGGTGCACTCAATCCCACCATCTGTGTCATTGATGAAGATATTAAATAGTATTGGTCCCAGATCCTTGGGGGACACCACTGGTTCAAGGTTTCCACTTCAACATCAAACTGTTGACTGTAACTATTGGGATGGGGCCATCCATCCAGTTACCAAATATCATGGAGACTGGTTTGACAACTGTGTCAGCCAACTCCCTCAAGACCCTGGGATGCATCTCATTGGGTCCCATGGACTTGCGCATGTTCAGCTTCCTCAGGTGGTCTCAAACCTGACCTCTTACGATGGGATTGTGAATCTGCTGTTATATACATAGATAGATCTAAATTGAGAGAGTCCGTTCAGCTTGCATATTAAAAGTGTGTGTAATTTGCCCTCTGGCACAGAGTGAAGTTTCTGAAAGCATACATTTACATTTGGTGTTCATATTTATTTTAACACATCTCATAGTGACCCATTCTATGCCGTATTTTGAAGATAAAAGAATCCAATGAAATTCCAGTACGCTGCCAATATGAAATCAGTGTCTTTATAGAAAATAACAAAAATTGACAGCTGTCACTCTTTTCATACTGGATTTATATTTTATATATCTGAGCAGTAGTCACAGTTTTCACTTGTGTTGCAGGCGTTTCTGTCTGAGTTCACCACATAACACTGTGCTGCCAAACCTCCCTGGCCGGGCAGGTCTCAACCCTTCCCATCTGTGTCTGATGGCTGCTCCTGGTTGAATGTGCCTGTCCCAGGCCCTTCAGAGGAGTCTGTAGAGGACTGGGAGGCGTGTGGTCTGATCCTGGGGTCTCTTATGTGCAGTCACCTGCATGGGAATGACCTGCCAAAGTCTTACTCCTTGATTCATTCACTTTCCAGCCTGAGTTCACAGCCCCTGCATCCACCCAGTGTTGTAGTTACTTTGTACAAGACAGAAAAGTGCCTTTATTTGAAAACTGCCTTTTGTCTGTATACCTTCATATATTTATTCTTAACAAGATTTACTGAAGAAAGAAGATTTGCTGGTCATGGCAATATTCATACCCAAGATAATACTAGCCACAAATGTTTGCCATCTTGGTATTCAACCATTTTGGCATCCTAATCCCTTTGCTCACAGAGTTATTTTCCCTTTTACAGTAATGTCACGCTCCAGGTATGTATCAAAAGACTGTGACATGCAACCTGAACCCTGACCTGTTTGTTCATTGCTGTCCAACACTGAACACAGTGCTCTTCCACTTCCTTCTCTCCCTTTCTCCACCATGCCGTATAGTGGAATGCCAGGGTTCAAGCCTGAAATCAGGTGATTAGCCATTGGGAAATGCTGTACTTCAGGTTGTCTGATTGCAGAATTTGGGACAAAACTTAATGTTTTCGAGATCCTACACAGTTGTTAAAACCGATTATATTTCTGGAAATTTTCTCTTCATTTTACAAAATGAGGGAGATTGAGACAGGAATTAAAAATGTTTGGGACCGTCATTCACTGGGCAATCACATACATATATATGTGTGTGTGTGTATGTGTATGAGATATATGGATATATGTAGATATATATGTATATATACACATACTGCTCTGGTGGGCACTCCCTTCTGAGTGATCTTTACCCATCCAGAGGGATCCATCACTTACCATTCCAGCTTATTTTCAGGACACTTTTCAGCATCTGCAATGTGTTAGAAAGCAGCTGTGTTCGTTTTGCCACCCTGGTTCCCTCCCTCCAGTGCTAATCCATCCCTTTGTAGAAGTGGGAAGAGAAAAAACAGGATGGGAACACAGAGCTATTGAATTGCAGAGAACCAGACTCAGTTTAACTCTCACATCGGACTTCTGAGTCCCTGCCTTTGCATACCAAATGCCTTGGATTTAATGTAGGATTTTGGATGTGATTCCTGCATTTCAGAAAATGATTTAAAGAGTAGTTACTGTGTACTTTAAACAGTTCCCAGCTGAAGGAAACAAGAGGTTTGCACTTCAAAACATCTGTACTTAGGCTAAAGGAGGCATTCCACTGACTCCTTACTTCAAACTTACATGGACTAGTATCTAGTGGAAGATGGCTTTGTGTATAGTAAGCAAACCAAACGGGATAATGTTAGCTCTTTTTCTTAAATGACACTGGTGCTGGGAGCCTTCAGCTCTCCCTTCTCCTGGCACTGGCCTCAGGGAGGGCTAGCTGGACCTTAGCTGGCATTTGACCTTCTCAAGCAGACTGGAGCCCTGGACTTGGGGGCTTGCTCTGCTACTGAGCACCAGCTGAAGTGTCAAAACCCTCTGTGGATTTGGCAGCATCTCCCAGTCTTCCCAGTCTCAGTGGACATGGGCTCCCTGCTGCTGGACACGTGCTGGGTGTACCCGTGCGTGCAGCCCCAGCGAGTGCAGTGCTTTGGGCACGTGACTCATTTGTCATCTGTGGTTCTGGCCAAGCCCCCAAGCACCATCCCAGAAACTTGGTTCCCATTTCCTCTGCTGCCCTCACCATCTAGGAAAGTTTATTTCCTCAAACCCACAGCCTAATCTGTAAATGCTATTCTGAGCCAAGGACAAACATTCAGCGTGCTTTCTAAGAGAGGTAAAATCTGAGTGCTTCTCATTTGAGATGGACTTGTTTCCAGTTTAGTTACCTGGGAGAATTGTTCCACATGACAGCCTGGGAAGGAGAGAACCCACCTGTGTCCTTCAGTAGAAGAGGAGCTGGACCTCATAATCTTCTGCCTGCTGGTGCAGGACAGTCCAGGCTTTGGCAAGGAGAATTATTTGGAGCTGAGGAGGAGAAGGAAGCATCCATTTTGAATGCCATGTGGGGGGATGCCTGGTGAGTGCGTGTTGCTTGCAGGAGACTTCACCAGGGCTTACAGGAGAATATGGAGGGGTTTGGGCAATAAGCCAAGCCAGGCTGGGCTGTATAAAACGCAAACAGAAAATAGCAATTCTCAATGCCTCATAACTCAGTTGAACCTATGAGAGGCTTCACAGGGCCAGGGAAAGGTTAACCCTTCCACAGCAGCCCTGTCACATCTCACCTCCTAACCAAAACCACAGAGCCCTAGGAACCCTTCAGAGACATTTGCAGGGATTTTCAGTGATTGGAAGGGCTAGGTGTAATTTGCTAATTGTCAAGGCTCACGTTCCAAGCTTTTATTTCATAGATGTTAAAAATAGAATGCAGATTTGTGATCCTCTCATCTGGCCATAACAGTTGCTATACTGATCCTAATAATATGTGCGTCAATTCTCTTACCTATTTTAGTAAAGTCTTCACTGTCTTAAGTGACAGAAACTTCTGCCTCAGTCAGTGGTTGATTATGTCTCCTGAAATACCACTATTTGCTTCTGGCTTTGTTTGTTACTGCATATTCAATAGCTGGAATAAGTACTGAGTGGGTATCCCTTTCAAAAAGGGAAGTTTCAGTCTGTGGTTGGCTGCATGTTATTTCCCTGACTGACTTCTCTGGAAAGAAGACGGTAATTGTCATTACAGGGTTTCTGGAAAGCTGGAGCTGCTTTATCACTCTGGCTTCTTTGGTGTGGGAGGTGTGGGTGGTATTCCTGTGGAACGCAGGGAGCAGTGACATTGGTAGCGTGCTGTTGCTGCTGCTGCTGTGCCTTCGGAGCTGAGCTAATACTTGAAGGTTGCCACTGTGGCATGAGTCAAAGTTGAGTTAAATTAGGATCACCTTACTTATTACAATCTTTTTTTCACATAAGAAATGTTGATTTGAATGCTTATCTAGAATAGCATCAGTGTAACTGGCTGAATTAGCAACCAGAGGCCAAGGTGTGACAGAAATATGAGGCTGTAAAACAAGTCAGCGGGTGGGGATTGGGAGTGGGCTCTGCCTCCATTAGGTCAGTTATAAACCATCTTCAGCTATTTTTCTATTAAAGAAGAGGTCTCAGTTAATGAATTGATGTGTGTGGGAATTAATGCTGGATGAGTCCCCCTGGGGCTTTCGTGATGAGGGTCAAATAAAATATTAATGGAATTAAAACAAACAATCCCCTGCTCTTCCTAAGTACCTTCTGGATAGGTTTTGCTAAGCATTGGTCAGGGAAGATGTGGAGCCCCAGGAGAGACAGGCCAGTGTCATTATTCCCATTGCATGGTCAGGGAGATGAAGGCAGTGGAAAGCAGTGACCCTGGGACCACACAGTCCAGCAACAGGGCTGCACAGGAGGTGTGAGTTCTTCTGTTGGGTGCTTTTACTCTGATCCTTGTTTCCAGCTCCCTTCTTGGAGAAATGGAAGTCATCCAGATTGCTCCTGCACTGCTTGGCTGGAAGCTGATCTTTCCAGGTCTGGGATGGTCTTCAGGAGTCCGAAATCCATAGGCTTCTTATTCACAGAATTTCTCTGTGCTTCCGAATGAGAGAATAAAACCCAGTAGATGTGGCTTTTTTCTCCTGCTGCCTCTTCCACAGGACTCATGCCCTTGTCTTTCAGATTGTCCATTCCAGAGGCTGAGTATAGCGACTCAAATGAGAGGTTTGGGAAGGATAAAGTCTTTTTGGTTATGCGTGTGCAGTGCAGAGCAGTGCAAAAGATATTTAGCTTGCTGGATTCAAGGAAGCTAACTTCAGGAGCAGCATCCCTGAATCATTTCCTCCAGTTCCCAGGCTAACACAATCACAATACTTTCATACTCCAGAGTAGGAATCGTATGATACAACGGGGTGTTAAGTATCTACAGTAAAATGCTTTTGGACGTGGCACAAAGCTGTAAATTGTTCCAGAGGGATCTCAGAAATCTTCCTGCTGCTGCAAAGTGTAAGGATGTACTCTGCATCCCTGGGCATGACTTGGTCTGGTACACTGAGAAACATCCAGTGTGTTGAGGAGAAGGAGACCCTGGCAGCCACTGCAGGCTAAACAGAGCTGATGATGTTTGTGTCATGCAAAGGCAAAGCTAAATGTGTTTTCTCGCACCTATTTGTGTTCCTTGGGCATGGAACAGCCGGAGCAAGACTTGTCACATTTCCTGCGTAGCATGGTGGTGCATGAGTGCATGTGGATGTGCTCTGGAGAGGGCAGGGCTGTACAGTGCCCTGCAGCAAAGGCTGCTGGAGCTCATGGCACAGGGATAGCGAGTGACAGCACATGGCCAGGTAAAGGTGGTCTAACTTCCTGCACTGACAACAAGTGCGAAGAGGAACTAACAAAGTCAGAAAAATTGTAGTTGGGAACATTTTAAAGCACTCTTATTTTTTCCCAAGGAAATGAAAATACTGAAGTTATTCCAGAAGACAGTTAACATCTTGATAACCATTCCTCCCTGCGCCCTCCTAGGCAGCATTATTGGGCCCCAAATCATAGAATTAGATAATCACAGAAGGGTTTGGATTGGAAGGGATCTTAAAGACCACCTACTTCCAACCCCCCTGCCATGGACAGGGACATGTTCCGTAAGACCAGGTTATTCAAAACCCCATCCAGCCTGGCC
>VYZQ01023890.1:163828-174461 GCA_013400655.1 Mystacornis crossleyi | reverse complement strand
AGTAATATCCAATATAAAATACATCAGTGTCATTCCAGCTAAGTCTTTATTTATTATTGCATTGTATGATACAGTTACTGTCAAGTTTTCAATCTGCTAATAATGCATCGAACTGAGCTGCTAACACCTCATTCTTTCTTCTATTCCCTGCTTTCCTGTCTTCTGTCAGAAATAAAGATTTCAGACATAGGTAAGCCAACCAGTGGAGAATTCTTATGCTGCTCCCTGTCTTGTTGCATGTTGTTACACAGTGAGCCACAAGTGCCATTTCCAGATGATTCAATAGTAAATGAAGCTGGCGTGATTAAAACTGGCATAGGCAATCAGTCATCAGAACTGGGAGCCATTAATCACAATGTGAGCCATGCAAGCTTCTGCATGAGCTGCTACAGCTGGAGACAGGGGAAGTACAGACAGGAGAAGCAGGGTAACAGGAGGAGGAGGGGGGAAGGAAAAAGGGTGGGAATTAACCCAGAATGTAGAATGGGAACAGCATCAGGGATGGATCACTGGAACAACTAGGATGCAAAAATAATTCTCTACAGTGAAAAGCCTTCCTTTTGAGTTTGGGGGGTTTAACAGGCATAATGAAGATCCATATGTCCCCCAGCATCATCCACCCAGGGAAGTTAGTTTTTGTAACTTTTTTCAGTCTGAGCTTTCATAGAGAGCTTTGACACGTGAAAGTCTGTCAGGCTCTGATAGGAGGTAGTGCAACTCAGAACCTTAGCCAGGAAATGCAATAAAAGAGTAATGACAAGAAAACAAGATGAAAGAGCGACTCCTAAATTGGAGCTTTGTCACTAAGAATATTTGTCACTTGGGTTCACTGGAGTTTCAGTGAGTTTGATCCAATCAGTTGCATTCCAGAAGATGTCAACATCCTGTCACTGCCTGTGTTTGCAAGGACTTCTCTGAATCTGACAAGTTTCCCATCCTTCTCCCTGGCTGCTTTTCTAAATCAGAATCTTAGACTGTGTGGAGTTGGGATTTTTGTGTGTGCGTGTTTAGTTTTCTTTTGCATTTGGCATTGGGGATTTTTCTTGCTACATGCTTTTCATTTACTATTTCTTTGACTTCATAGAGGCTATGCTAAACCAGAAATGTTCCTTTTATCTGCGTGCCTGGAAATGAAATGGAGTAGAAACTGATTTTTTTATCCTGTTGCCAGAACAATAATGAAGGACTGAGCTTCACAGTATAAGGGACTGGCCCAAAGCATCTGTTAGCAGGGCTGGGAGGTTGGTACCCAAGACCTTTGCAATGATTGTCCTCATCAGGCTGAGCTCCAGCACCCCAGCTCCTCTTTCACATCATTTGAAGGCTGTAGAAAATTTCATTTCTCTGTGGAACAGCCAAGTTGTATGCTTAATGCCCAAGAAATACATAGCTACTAAAGTGCATCAGCTTTGACAGTGCTGGATACGTGTTACGAGAAGAGGTTTTGTGTATGAAAGCAGTAACTGAAGGAAGATCTATGGACTGGGTACAAATGCTGCAGATGCCACCAGAGCCTTACAAAGTTGGCAGGGCTTCAGCCTTTAGGCAGTTCCTAAAAACTAAGAAATGAAATGAAAGAAATCCGAGACATGCCTGCTTCAGTGCAGCCCAAAGGGGATCAGGGAGGGAGGAAGCAGGTGAGGAGCTCCAGATCAAATACTCCCATCTGTGACTACACTGAGGGAGTCACCCATCCGTTAGTGCCTGTTCTGTGACATTTGCTGTAATACTTCTTGCTAGGAAGCATCTTTGCTCCTGACCCTCAGGGAAATGAGTGCGTGTAGTCTCAGCTAAAGCTCCAGTGTTTTGAAGGTCCTAAGCTTGACACCAGTGACCAGCAACAGTTCAAAGGGTGAGATCCACAGAACTGAATATTAGTAGTTTGGAAAAGCTGAAATCCATATGCTAAAAGCTTCCTCAGTTCAGGGGAAGGGATTCCTCCCCAGTATGTAGCCTTTGGTGAGCTCGATCTCTGGAGGTTCTGGAGCTACCCATTAAGAGTCTCGGCTTTACAGCTCTGTGTGCATAGCCAAGGTCTAACTCTGCAACAGCCTAAATGAGGGATGTTAGCTAAGTCAAAAAGCATCACCAAATCATGATGCCTTCTCTGCAGGAACATGGAAGGCAGTGAGGCATTTCTGTCTTGCAAATGTACAAAAAGTGGCCACGCTTAAATTTATTCTTCCTTTCTTGTTTTCATCCATACTGCAGAGGGGAGTCTACAATTAGTGGCAAAGAGAGGTATCTCAGCAAACAGCCTTAGGATCAGATAAAAAGTCCTTTGCAGTCTCTGGCTTGGCTTATGGCATTGTTATAAAGTTTTATTGTCCAGCGTGTCACACTAGAAGAGCTTTGGACATTACACACAAACTGCAAACACTAAAAGGCCAAGTGTAAATTCACCTCACTGCACTGCGTGGCCTCCTTAGGTATTAATCTATTGAGTGTCACCCGGGGAAAAAAGACCACTACCTCACACAAGCTACAATTAGATCCTCTGGTTCTGAGCTGCAGGATGCTTAGCGTGGACCCATGGGAAAGCAGCCCCACTGAACATAAACCTCCTGGCTGCAGGAATTTGGTAGTTCTTTAGTCACCACCAAATGTATGTGGCCAGCAAGGCTCAGAGGGAAAGTGGGTAGCTGGCACAGAAGAAGAGGTGATTTTGTGTCCTTAAACAGAGACATCAGATCCAAAGAAGCCCCAGGGGTTTATCCAGGTCAGTGGTTGTGGGTAACTAATTTTGGTGGTGTGACCGCTCCTGTCTGTTGACCACAGTGGGAGCCAGAGCTGTACAGTTACCAGTAACAGAAGTTGTCCTTTGAGGAGGTGGTAGATGCCCTTGCATTTGAGAAACTAAGATACAGTTCATCTTGTAAGATAAGTGTTAAAAACAGTCAGACCAGTCCTACCCCAAAAGATGATAATTCTCTCCACTGCTTGTAAAGGGAGTTAAGGCAGCCAGCTCTGATGTGAGCATCCACTTTGTAACCATCTAAAGCTTGGTGATATGAATCCCTTGGCATTTTACAGAAGCCAGTAAAAAGGTCCACTCTGCTGTACTGATGTTTTGTAGGGACCCTGCTGAAAACAGGGACCATCTCCCTTTTCTCACCTCTATTCCTTAGGGACTGGCTTCCCNTTGTAAAGGGAGTTAAGGCAGCCAGCTCTGATGTGAGCATCCACTTTGTAACCATCTAAAGCTTGGTGATATGAATCCCTTGGCATTTTACAGAAGCCAGTAAAAAGGTCCACTCTGCTGTACTGATGTTTTGTAGGGACCCTGCTGAAAACAGGGACCATCTCCCTTTTCTCACCTCTATTCCTTAGGGACTGGCTTCCCACTCCGCAGCAGGTGGTTCCTTCCTAGGACTCCTCCGAAACATTGGCTCTGGGCCCAAAGGGATAATACCAGCCTTTGTTCAAAGCCTGTGCATATATCATAGTACCACTGAAGCAATCCACAATCCAAGCATCATACCACTGCCAGCTCACCCAACTTTTTATCCCATTTCTCCCTATGCCTGTGTGTAAGGAATCAGGTAAAGCACAAACACTTTAATCACTTAACACAACTGCAGGGCTCCCTAAATGGTACTGGCACTATCCTGCCCAAACAATGAGAATGGTAAAAGGAAGGGGAGAAGACAGATGTATGAAAGAGACTATACACAACCCCAAACAAGGGGGATCACCATGGACTTGGAAGATTTCCCTGTGCTTTCCCAGCATATCACTGTGTCACAAGCATACAAGAAAGCAGTATCACCTCCATTTCACTTTGGCTTGCAGAGCCATGAAACTGTTCTCATTCCCAGTGACTACACCATCATGCCCACTAATACCCATCAAAGTGTCAGTTCTTGGCTGGGGGCCAGCCCATCCCATCACTGCAACTTCAGGGTTATTGCTTCAGGGGGTTTAAAATAGCAATGCAATGCTCAGGTTTTCTTCTAAAAAAATTGTAAGAGCTCAGGGAACACTCTGGGAAATCAGCTCTTCCTCCACAGTCATTTTCTAGTGCCAGTGTCAATATGGGGGATAAATATTTTAAGACTACAAATAATATAGCCGATTAAGTAGTTGAATAGTAAAAAGTCCTGTCTTTTGTTTTGGACTGTTATCTAACTGAGAAATGAGAGACAATGAAAGGGGGGAAAAAGTCTTCTCTGCTTCACCCCAGGCAGATTTATTTCAGTTGCTGTTAGCCCAGTCCAATTTACTACTTGGATTTGCCTATTGATTGTGGCCCTAAATAAAAAGTGAAGTCCCAGTGTTTCTGGCTCCACTGCTCATGCACTCTCACAGGTAAAGGGAAGCAGTTTGGGACATTTTACATGACCAACATAGGTTTATTCAAGCATCTTTCACTCTGAAGGATCTCAAACTGACAAAAAAAAGCTCCAGTGTATAACACTGCACAGTTCATGCCAGGGCAGTGCATGATACCATCTCCCTGCAATGTTGAAAACAGTTGGCAGAGGCCAGGGGGGTAAATTCCAGCTTGACCATTTTTAACAGATTGTTTCAGCGTCTATTCTGTACAAGAGCTGGGAATAGAAAATTGTTTTAAGAGCTCTCTTTTTTACAGAAGATTGTAATCAATAATAAAATCCACCAGAGTGAGGCTGTGAAATCCAAAAATAAATCACAACAATAGTACTGGGAGAGGGGAGCAGGAATTTATCTCTGTCCCCATTTTTCTCCATCTCTGGATAAGTCCTTTGCCTTTGCCCATCTGCAAATAGCCTATTCTAAAATTCAGAGAAAGTTGTGCTTGCCAGTCAAAGATGGTACGGGATTGCAAAGTGCCATTAAAACTGTCCTCCTCTCGTCCACCTCCCGTGCAAAATAGAGATTATGAACAGCTCAAAAGTTGACTGACATGCAGCAGGGCTTTGTTAGGACAGTCAGCAGAAAATGCAAGGCTCTGATCAAAATGGATGATGGATTCCCACAGGGAACTTCTTCCACTAGGGTTGAAGCCACTTGCTTAGTGTGAGTGACATGCAGGTAAATGAAATAATACTCTCCCAGCCTGCTGTCATTGGGAAGGAATACAGATGGAGGCTGAACTGTCAGGCTGGAGCTATCTTGAGGGTCAGAGCATTTTATTTAGCAAGAATCAGTGTCATTTTTGGAGATGAAATCTGTTCAGACTTTAATAGGATAAATCACAAGGGATATTCCAGAATAAATCAGAAAGGTGCTTTTTCCCTACCCCCATATTACCAAATAATTTGAATGAAGAACCAATTTACCACTTTTTAAAGATGAGAATAACTCAGTAATTTTTATGTGTCTGAAGAGGGGGTAATTTTCCTAACATAAAGGTTGAGAGGAATTTTCTTGTTATGAGGAATAGAGTCAACTGTGATCGACACTCAATTTTCTAGCCAGCTTCTCCTGGAACAATTCCATTAAGTGCAAAATTGTGAACTGTGGCCTAGATTTTTTGTTATGAATTCTTTGGACTTGATGAGTTTGGACAGCTTGAAGGTGTTCTGGAGAAAAGTAGATACCTTCATACTTCTAATTACAACTTAGCTTTTCTTAGAACAAAAAAACTGTTCAGGACAGATGTTAAAAGTCTAACCTGTTGGTTTCAGGCTTAGAAGAGATGCAGCTCAATGCACACTAGTAGTAAACAATTTTAATAAAAGATGTTAATAACTTTAGTATCTATATTAAAATACAAGTCAAGTTCTTGCAAGACAATTGTTTCAATTTTGTCCAAACCCATCTGGCTGGTTTTTTTCTGGCCAGTCCTATTGAATGCTTTCCATAAAGTGGATTCTAGTTTATTAATTTTTTCAGTCTTGGGCTCATTTAATGTTGCAGTCATGGAGCTAAAAATGTCATCATTCTGTCTGCTCATCCCATTTTCTCAGCCACCCTTTCTTGTGTCCAAGGAAACAGTGAGCAGAGGGTGTTTAACGAGGGACTGATGTTCAGGTTCCTCAGCCTAGTACCAGTTCATGCTTTACTTGGGGCAAATGTGCCACTCAAGGAATTATTTTGTTTCTCTCATCACTGAGGTCCAGCTGAATTCGGTGGCAAGATTCCCTTAATCTCCCTGAGGGCAGGACAGGACTTTGGAGCCTTTGCTGGAGTCAGCAAGAGCACCAGATGAGCCTTGATGCAGTGATCTTGCAGGGTGTATCTTCGAGTGCTTTATACAGGGAGTCTCCTTTTGGAGTTTTCATTAGTCCTTTGTTGGGAGGGCAGATTTTTTTCATTATTATTTGTTTTATTTCCCTATTCTCCTGTGTTTACCCTTCACTTCCTGGCACTGCACGAACACCAGTTTCAGTACTATGTCTATAACAAGTAAATTAGGCAAACACAGGCACTGGGACTCAACCTGTAGTAGTTCCTGGCATGGTTTTGGCTCAAACCAGAGAGCCCTTCCCTTTGGCTGCTTCCCTCCATGCCAGAGAGCCCCCAGGCACAGCGACTGCTAATGGATGTAGCTTGGGATCCTGTGCTGGAACACACCGTGTACTAACCTTGTCCAATACAGCACTCCTTCACTTTCCCAGTCTTTCTGCCCTGTGCATTTTTATTCTCGAAAGTGCTTGCATTGCCTGTTGACTTAAGGAGACACATCATCCAAAAAACTAATAATGTCATTCCCTTGTTTTTCAGCCACAGCCCAGCTCATAAGTATTACTTGACCACAGATCCGATCACTGGTTCCATCTACCTCTCTGACACCAACAGCCGACGTATCTATAAAATCAAGTCAACCACATCAGTGAAAGACATTGTGAAGAACTCGGAGGTCTTGGCTGGAACTGGGGATCAGTGCCTCCCATTCGATGATACCCGCTGCGGAGATGGAGGCAAAGGCACTGATGCCACCCTTACAAATCCCAGGGGTGAGACTGCTTCTTCTTCACTGACTCTTTTTAAAGGGGGCTTTTTGAAAGCTTGTTTAGTCACACTGGAGATTGCTCTCCTCTCCAGTTCTGAAACACATCCTAAGGGCTTGCTTCTGGAAATAAGTGAGTATGTCTCACCCTCAGCTAGTCATGTCATGGTTCTTCAAATTGACATGGCTGGGAGGAATGCTGAACCAAAGGGGTTTAGTGGTGGGCACATGTCCAGAGGGCAATGGAATAAATCCACCCATTACTTTTATACCCATTCGGCCACTACTCCTTCTTACCAGCAGTGCTTGGTCCCTCCCAACCTGAGCAAGATTCACTAACATTCAGTTCACTGAGGCCTTCTTGGCATTGAAAAGAAGCCCTATAAGCATTGCAGTATGTATATATAAAAGGGCAGCAAAACTAGCATACAGCTCAAAGATACACAAACGGTGGTTTAGAAACTGACACTATATATCGCGGCATCCAGCTTAAATCCTATAGGGGGGTGGATACTCACTTTGATATGGGAATGGTCTAATTCAGCTTAATTTCACCTGGTTCCAACATACTGAAATGTGATAAAAGCACAGTCGAATCAGAAGAAAAGCATCACACAGCCTCCGTGGCTGTGAGCTGAATTGTTCAAAACAGGTTTAGCCAAACATATGCAGTCCTGTGTGTAGCCAAGACTTCAGTCTGGCAGTCTCAAGGTAACAAGCTCTGCAGATGGAGGATGTCGCTCCTTCCAGCTGTCCGCAGCTCCTCAGAAGAGAGAGCACGCAGGGAGATAGAGATGAGGTGGAGGGCACTGTTTGTACACAAATTTTCGACCGTGTTTGTGAAGAGAGCTGAGAAGGACACCCACGCAGGAATGTTTTTTCAGATGTAGCGTTTTTGCTTGTTATATGTTATCGCCGTGTGGGTGTTGATGGAGAAGCTGCTGTTTTGTTCCAGAGGCATTCTTAGGAAGGAACCCCCGGCAGTGCGTCTTGGCACCCTCACAAGCCAGCTCTCACCCGTGCGGTGGGCACACGCAGCCACGCTCACACTGAGCTGGCCAGCTCAGGCGGCACTAGAGGCAAAGAGTCAAGAGGCAGCCCCCGTATGGAGTTCCAATGGGTTTTATTACCAAACCGCACCAAAGGATTCCAGCTACAAAAAGGGCTCCGCCTCCTGCCATGACACACTTATAAAGGGGTACAGAAGGGAGGCGGGGTAACACAACAACAACCAGTGGGGAGAAGGCGGGGGCGGAGTGGGGGCTGGATTACAACCTTTAAAGGGATACAAGGGGCGTCTGGCAGCTGGCCAGCCAGACAGACCGAAGCTGCATAGGACCACGAAGCCTGATGGAAGAAGCTTTTCTCACCAAGTTTAGGGGTCATCTTAAACTTCAGAGTTTGCCCACCAGCCCTCTGTACCTGGGCTCTTTGGCCTGCCGGCCACCACAGCTGCTGGTTCAGCCTCTGCAACGATATGTCCTCTTTTGCCCAGCTGTTCAGAGTGTGAGGAGTTATTTATAGGTTCTTGGCTTCGGCATCAGTGTGCTGCAGGTTTGCTTTTTCGTTGCATCAGGGAGAGGTAGCTCCCTCCTTCCTCACCACAACAGTGGCCAAGCCTATCCCAGCCTCTCTGTAAAGCAACCCCTCAGCAAAACCTGGGGATCCTTTAACAAGTGCCCCTGCCTATGGCAGGGGGTTTGGACTAGATGACTTTCAAAGGCCTCTTCCAACCCAAACCATTCAATGATTTTGTGGAAAGTTATTTCACTAAAAGCAGGTAAGATTCCCAAAGAAGTTGTGGCTGTCCCATCCCTGGAAGTGTTCATGGACAGTTGGGATGGGTCTTTGATCAGCCTGCTCTAGTGGAAGGTGTCCCAGCCCATATCGCGCGTTTGGAACTAAATGCTCTTTAAGGTCTCGTCCAACCCAAACCATTCAATGATTTAGTAGAAAGTTATTTCACTAAAAGCAGGTAAGATTCCCACAGAAGTTGTGGCTGTCCCATCCCTGGAAGTGTTCATGGACAGTTGGGATGGGTCTTTGATCAGCCTGCTCTAGTGGAAGGTGTCCCAGCCCATATCGCGCGTTTGGAACTAAATGCTCTTTAAGGTCTCGTCCAACCCAAACCATTCAATGATTTAGTAGAAAGTTATTTCACTAAAAGCAGGTAAGATTCCCACAGAAGTTGTGGCTGTCCCATCCCTGGAAGTGTTCATGGACAGTTGGGATGGGTCTTTGATCAGCCTGCTCTAGTGGAAGGTGTCCCAGCCCATATCGCGCGTTTGGAACTAAATGCTCTTTAAGGTCTCGTCCAACCCAAACCATTCAATGATTTAGTAGAAAGTTATTTCACTAAAAGCAGGTAAGATTCCCACAGAAGTTGTGGCTGTCCCATCCCTGGAAGTGTTCATGGACAGTTGGGATGGGTCTTTGATCAGCCTGCTCTAGTGGAAGGTGTCCCAGCCCATATCGCGCGTTTGGAACTAAATGCTCTTTAAGGTCTCGTCCAACCCAAACCATTCAATGATTTAGTAGAAAGTTATTTCACTAAAAGCAGGTAAGATTCCCACAGAAGTTGTGGCTGTCCCATCCCTGGAAGTGTTCATGGACAGTTGGGATGGGTCTTTGATCAGCCTGCTCTAGTGGAAGGTGTCCCAGCCCATATCGCGCGTTTGGAACTAAATGCTCTTTAAGGTCTCGTCCAACCCAAACCATTCAATGATTTAGTAGAAAGTTATTTCACTAAAAGCAGGTAAGATTCCCACAGAAGTTGTGGCTGTCCCATCCCTGGAAGTGTTCATGGACAGTTGGGATGGGTCTTTGATCAGCCTGCTCTAGTGGAAGGTGTCCCAGCCCATATCGCGCGTTTGGAACTAAATGCTCTTTAAGGTCTCGTCCAACCCAAACCATTCAATGATTTAGTAGAAAGTTATTTCACTAAAAGCAGGTAAGATTCCCACAGAAGTTGTGGCTGTCCCATCCCTGGAAGTGTTCATGGACAGTTGGGATGGGTCTTTGATCAGCCTGCTCTAGTGGAAGGTGTCCCAGCCCATATCGCGCGTTTGGAACTAAATGCTCTTTAAGGTCTCGTCCAACCCAAACCATTCAATGATTTAGTAGAAAGTTATTTCACTAAAAGCAGGTAAGATTCCCACAGAAGTTGTGGCTGTCCCATCCCTGGAAGTGTTCATGGACAGTTGGGATGGGTCTTTGATCAGCCTGCTCTAGTGGAAGGTGTCCCAGCCCATATCGCGCGTTTGGAACTAAATGCTCTTTAAGGTCTCGTCCAACCCAAACCATTCAATGATTTAGTAGAAAGTTATTTCACTAAAAGCAGGTAAGATTCCCACAGAAGTTGTGGCTGTCCCATCCCTGGAAGTGTTCATGGACAGTTGGGATGGGTCTTTGATCAGCCTGCTCTAGTGGAAGGTGTCCCAGCCCATATCGCGCGTTTGGAACTAAATGCTCTTTAAGGTCTCGTCCAACCCAAACCATTCAATGATTTAGTAGAAAGTTATTTCACTAAAAGCAGGTAAGATTCCCACAGAAGTTGTGGCTGTCCCATCCCTGGAAGTGTTCATGGACAGTTGGGATGGGTCTTTGATCAGCCTGCTCTAGTGGAAGGTGTCCCAGCCCATATCACGCGTTTGGAACTAAATGCTCTTTAAGGTCTCGTCCAACCCAAACCCTTCAATGGTTCTATGATTCTCAGGAAGTTATTTTTCATGACATAGAGATGACATTGTTGTTTCTGAA
>VYZQ01023890.1:76580-161870 GCA_013400655.1 Mystacornis crossleyi | reverse complement strand
TATGTCAGCCAGTTATTTCCTGGCAAGGATACAGAAAACTATACTATGGAAGACCTATTTTTTTTTTGCCAAAAAACATCAAAACCCAGACTTCTACCCTTCTAATTTTTAAAGAGCCCAGCATGGTTTCCAAACACTCCAGAATCCCATGAGTTGACCATTATATTGGGCTAAAGTATTGCCAGAAGCACAGGTATGGAAAACGAACAGGTATCAGTGGTCAGTTTGCAGTGTAGAATTTGTCTCACTGAAGTGAGAAGGCTGACTGAAAAGAAAATTAAGTGACTGGGGCAGAGAGATTCAGGCAGTCCAGCAGATGAATCATGAGATCAGGGAATCTAGAAATCTGTAATCCAGTTTTCTGCACCTCTTTGAAGTTCAATCAGTGCAAAAAAAAATATCCCACCACTTTTGTTGGTCCTCTGTTCTCCCTTGTACAAGATAAGACGGTTATTATTCATTTCCATCCATGGGTGAATGTTACAAGGTTTAGATGACTTATGTTTCTGCTTTGGTATAGCAAACAGCTCTGGAGTTCAAAGTTTTCAGCACTGAAATCCTTCTTGTTGGCAGCTGAAGCTCTCAGGAGGCCATTCTTCCACCTCAATCATATAACAGCAAAACTCATGCATTCATTCCTCAGAGCTCAAAAATTTCACAAAACAGAAGTAAATTGAGGGTGAAAGAGGAAATGACATGAAGGAAAATGACAACAAGGAAATAATAATCCGGAAAGCCCACATTGCCAATAGAAAGCTCCTAAACAGTGTTCCCTGATCTGATTCTAACGTGACTTTGCAAATCCTGCTGAGGCAATGGCTGTGGCAGGTGTGACTCACTCCCCATTCCACTCAGTAAATGATGAACAGTGAAAACTCATGCTGACAATGTAATGTCACCAGTGTTTATACCTTCACAGTGGTTCATCCTAGCAGAAAAATCCAGCAAATGTTCTTCCCTCAAGTACTTCATAATAGTTCAAAATAAAATTGATTTATTGTATAAGTAACCAGTAGATCTCAAGTGACCCTCTGCTTCAGCGTCTTGGCAGGCGAATAAACACTCATAAGTGAATGGTCAGAGGAAATTATAAAAAGATTCTGTAGCAGTAGAGATATCAGCTGGCCAGGGAAGGACTTGGAAAGTCAGTTTTTCAAGAACCACTGCTCTTCGCAGGACTCTACTTTTAAAGGCTAAAGCTATTTTTTTTCTCTGAACATAATTGCTTCATGCCAAGTAAGATTTCTTTATTTTAAGGACATCTTTGCACTTTTTCAAAAATCGTAAGGAGTAACAGTCTTGCCTTTCATAATGTTTTAATTAGCTGATATTTGCAGCTTGCTGGAAAATACTGAGGGATACCTTCCTGCCCGATGAAAATCAGCAATTCATTAAGACTGGAGAAACAGTCATGAGCTGTCAACATATGCCTTTGCATATACCTTTAGCCTCTTGCACAGTCAAGCATCTGGTCTAAGCAGATTTTTTTGGGTCTCTTCTCAGTGGAAAGAAACTAGTACCCTGAAGGTGGTTCATTCCATGACAATGCACATGTTTCAGGTGGGATGAATCACGTTCTGGGGGTGCTGATCTTCTCCTGGATCTGACAGGCTGAAGAATGAGGTCCCCACTGCAGCAAACACTGTTCAGAATGGTTCTCCACATTCTAAGCACCAGTTTTCCCCACTGTTTTGATCACTTCCTCCAGTTCTCACCTCAGCTCCCATGAACTCAGAAGGGATAATGTCGTAGAATCACAGAATGTTTTGGGTTGGGAGGGACCTTCAAAGGCCATCCTGTTCCAGTCCCCCTGCCATGGGCAGAGACACCTTCCACTAGAGCAGGTTGCTCAGAGCCCCATCCAACCTGCCTTGAACACTCCAGGGATGGGACATCTACAGCTCTCTGGGCAACCTGTGACAGTGCCTCACCACCCTCACAGGAAAGAACTTCTTTCTAATATGCAGTCTAAATTTTAGTTTTCATTCAGAACCATTATCCCTTGTCCTGTCAATACATTTCTCTGAAGTACCTCCTGGACGGAGGTTCTTATCTCACTCCACTGAAAGAAGAACTCCTTTTAGATGATCAGCTTAGAAAGACATTAGGAGGGGTAAAACCCTCCAGGAATTTCACACTTTACCTATCTTTGGCTTGTCTAATAAAGGTAGGCTACACAAACACAGGACAGATAGATCCACAGATGAAATAGGGGTGACAGTGGTTTGGTCAGGGTATTTATCATAGCTATTAGGAACCAGTCTGATCCATCCAATTCATTTGCCACAGAGCACAGTAAAGCTTTCAGATGCTAATGAATTTCAATATATCCTTGCAAATTAAAGTGTTACCACTTCCTAATTATCATCTGCTAATAATGATCCTCTTCTACAAGCAATCTAAAGAAAAATGAAAACTCCAGCTTGTCAGAGCATTTCTTTTCATCTGAGTACTCACCATTGGTTCTTCTCAGGAAAACGTTGTGGTGGAGAAATTACCAAGGAGCCAGCAATTAAGAGAGATTGCACTGACAAGTCTGACACAATAGGAAGAAGGTTTCAGAAGGCACGTGGGGAGGGAGAGGGCGTCTCATTCATTTAGCACCATAACACCAATGCAAAATGAAGTAATTAATTTGGGGACAGATTGCTTCTTTCTCTGTGCCCTGCTGAATGTGTAAACAAAATCTCAGTTGTTCGCTAAGTGTTGAAGAGTTTGACAGTTAATTGAGGAAATTCAACCCTCCACAATCCGTTAACATTTTTATGGTCAGATAATAATAGGCCCTTTTTGGGGAAGACCAGAGGCTGACTGAACAAAGTATCTTGTCCCTTCTCTGGCCAGAAAAGATGCTTAGGGACAGGGGCAATGTGGCCTTCCTGTGCTAGCGCTCCAGATGCTAGTCATCAGCATTTAGGGGACTTTCTGAAGAGGTTGCACCAGACCTGTACTTATATACCATCACCAGTTGGCTTAGAAACCTTCCTGAACATCTAGTTTTGTTCTTCCAGGTGATCTGTGCTAATAGTTTCACGATTTCTTTAGCCAGATCATGAAAAAGAGTGGTCCTTTTGAATCAAAACCACTGTTTTCCGTTCCTTTCTCGTGTATTTCCTAATTCTTTGCTGTCTTGTAAGTTCCCTTCTTGACCTCTGCATAGCACAAAACCGATCTTAGCAGAAAACTTTCCACAGGAATTCCAGAATCTTTTTCCTATGTGCTCTTTTTCAGTTTGTCAATCTATATGGGTAGTTAGGATTTCTCCTTCCCGTGTGAATTCCTCTGTACTTATTGACATTGATTTTCATCTGCCATTTTATCACTCAGTCATACAGCATCCAGTCAGACAAGAAAGGTCCAAAGTTGGATTTCTTTAAGCACCTTTTTTTTTCAGTTAAAGGATTTTTTCCCTTTTTTTTTTTCCTAACTGGAGCTACATTCACAACACAACCACTTTTAGTGGTTTGTCTTGTAGATCAAACTCACCATGTCCCAGTAGCTATTTGCAGCATAATGTTGTGCTGTCACCTCTTCATGCTGCAAGGTCTTGACATTTCAAGCAAATGTCATCACGTCACAATTTTCTATCAGCACAGCTCACTGGTGTGATGCACATGGTGCTACAAACCCTTGTTTTGTAAGAGATCTCTGCTTGTGCAAGGGGAGCCAGCATGATTTCATAACCTATGTATTTCATATCTCAGAACTTAAGGTTTGGGTCTGCAACACTACCTGGGTAGTGGCAGCAGCTGTTTCCTCTCAGTAACTGTGAGGCTGAACTTTGAGCTGTATGCTGAAAGGCTTTAATTCCCCAGTGTTCCTATGGAAACATGAGAGGAGCCTTCCGCCAAAGCAAGCCAAGGCCTTGGGCTTAACATGCATAACATGTGAATTACCCATTTCTGTGCCTGTTGCCGGAGCCAGCTCCCAGCACTGGAACTGTGCCTGTATCAGAAAGGAAACAGAAAGGTCCAATCTAACCTCTACAATACGCTGCGAAGAATCCATTTACAGAAGTCATCCATCCAAAGACACTTGTCTGTGGGACAGCAGGACTCTTCTGCATAATTTAGCTGATTCCAAGACAATCAACTAAAGTCAGGAAGGGATGGGAGCAGTTGCCAGAGAAGGAATGTGTGCAAGTGGGAATTCAGAGCTTTGACAAACTGCAAACTCCGCTGCCCTACAGAACATCTCAGGAAATGTGAGGCAATTGAGATTGCTTAGCCTCCATGAAAGTGGGATAAGCAGAGAAGTGCTCAGTGATAAGAGCACGTAAACATACCATTGCCCCGGAGCAGGGTGATAAGTGGTAACTTTGCTATCCCACTTCAACTTACTTGGCTGTGCAAGCCCTTTGTCTAAGCTGGAATGCAAAATAAAGTTGTGCCCTATCAGCTGGTCAGAGCTGGCTCGAGGGCCGAAGTGCCTTCAGGTTATTATTGCTGTAACTGGGTAATCAGACCAGCCATCAAACCCCAGCACTGCACACAGCGAGCCACTGCCAGCGTACGCTGCTGATAAGTCCAATCCAATACATATGGAACTAGCTAAGGGAGAAAATTCTGCCTCATTTAAAATCACATTATCCAGCCTGCCACCCTTCACTGGCTTTTGGCTTGTCACACAAACTAATGGACAGGCACCCGGAAAAATACTTGTTGTGAACCAAGGAATGGGTAAGAGACTGTTGTGTTTGACAAAAGCCAATTAAGATCAACTAAACCTTCTATCATGCCTCTTCCAAAAAAGAAAAGCACGTCTACCATATTGCTTAAAGAGCTCAGTTGTGTTCCTGGTTTTCAAGTAAATGTCAGCAAACATAAAAGAACTTGAAACTCAGTAGGAGAAATAATTAAGAGGAGCAGAGACCTTCAACAGCAGATGCCAGTGACAGGTGACATGTGCCAGTATCCTGGGTGACTCACTGAAGAGGTCATAGTGCTGACAAATCTCATGGCAGGTGAAGGTAGCTTCCTGAAATGGAAGCTCCATTGGATGCCAGTGAGATACTGATGCTTGTCCCATCAGATCCTTCTGCAAGCATTTGACGAAATGCTAAAATACAAATAATGTGTTTATATTGTATAGTGAGAATAAATGGCCACCACTACTGCGGGTTCTCCCATAGCATTCATCAAATCATAGAATGGTTTGGATTGGCAGGGACTATAAAGGCCATCTAATTCCTACCCACCTTGTGGGGGACACCTCCCACTAGACCAGGTTGCTCAAAGCCCATCCAACCTGTCCTTGAACACTTCCAGGGATAGGGCAGCCACAATTTCTTTGGTAAACCTTTGCCAGTGCCTCACCACCCTCAGTAAATTCAGATGTGCAACGGTTACCTTGTGCTCCTCATTTTGAGACTCCTTTTTCATGGTCCTGCAAAGATTAGTCCTTTCCTGGCATGAATTTAACACAGGTATTAAAGTGTAGGACTAGAAGCAATCTTTTAGGTCATTCAGTCCTGTCATCCATTATCTCAGCAATCCTGCTATATAATCCCCTCCAAAATTAATGAACTTCATCTTGAAAGCAGCAAGTAATTTTTTCCTCACCACCCTAGAGGCTATTCTGAAACCACACTGCTCTGATGGTCAAATATCCGATCCAGGTCAAAGTGATGCCCTTCAGACAGGGTGATGCTGTGAAGAAGTGACGAAAATGCTGGTTTTACCTCCTGGTAATAACACACAGCTCCCATTCAGCTCAGTGATCTGAAACACCAGTTTTCTGACTCCTAATTGACTTTGAATCAACAGGTTGCAACCATGTCTGAATCCCTTCTTTTATCTCAGCTCAATGGAGAATCTCTCAAACAATGACTTAGTCCTGAGGTTTTTCTGCCAGGCCAGATTATCTTCCGTGGATTTCCTCATAATCAAATCTGGTATGTTTTTCCACGTATCACCTACCTCCATGGCTTCCAGCCCATGCAATACTTACAGTGCTGGCTGAAGACCATAATTTTTGTTGCCAAAGCAATCAGAGGATTAGTCCCTGCTCTATGAAAATCTAGAATTTTTGATCTGTGAACTGCTGCATCTGCACTTCACAGCAGAGCTCACAGTGGATGGATACTGAGGGTAAGTGTTTCAAACAAGGGGATCTGGCTGCAAAACAGCATTTCAGAGGAACACAAGATCTGATCACTCCTCAAACATTCTCAAAACTTTCTATCTGAAACAGATTTTCCATCATTTCTGTCACCAAGATGACAGCCAAAGAAACAGTGTAGTGAGGATTCAGCTCACTAATATAATCTGCCTACAATATAAATGTTTTGTTTAGAGATATTTGCTGTAGTCTCCTTTTATAGTCAAATGGGAGGAAATTTCTAGCAGGATTCGTATACTCTCTTGGGGATATGTGCTTTAGGGTGATACAAATTGCACTCTCAAAGTAGATTTCTCTCTCCACTGATTGGAATAGCTTCAGATACTTGCTTAGATGCTCAGTGCAGACGTCTGCTTTTTGCCAAGTGATTGTTACCCTGCGCGTAAAAGAAACCAGACAGGAAGATCCTGATTTTCACGTATTTCAAGCAGAATTTTCACTTGCATAGAAAAAGATGTTACAGGCCTCTACATTCTTTTTCTGTTTATTTATAATCTTTTAGTGTCTTTAAGACTCTCAAATATTATGCTGAGTGACATTCTGTCTCTGTAGGGTAGATGAAATTAATTACTTTATTAGTATCTGTGGAGTTATTTTAATATATACTAGCACAAAAGAGAGGTGAATAGAGCCCCTAACTTCTTATTCCTGCCTCAGTCATGACCTTTCTCTGTGACCTTGTGAGAATTGCATTATCTGTTAATTTTCTGATATGTAAAATTAGAATGATCACACTCATAGACTGTTACAAGGTCTAATTAGAAAGTGTAAAGCACTACAAAATCCTCTGATGGAAGATGCAGAGGGTAGCTAGCCTAGGATAAAGAGGATTAAAGGAGGTTGTGCTAACATAACAAATATTTGAGAAATTACGCTTGGAGGGAGGTGAAACAGCACATATCTGCAGGGCAAGAAACAAGAATCAGCAGCCTGTAACTGCTGTCAGCAGATCTCAAATCCACTGACAGGAGTATGTCTACAAAGGAGGTTTGGACAATGAAATTAATCACTAGCAGAGTTCAGAATCAGGTGAAACACTGTATATTAGTAGGATTATCCTAGGGAAAACCCTTTCTCATTTATCCATCTGGAATTTGATTGACCTGATAGACCTTTCACAGCCTTTTTCTTCGCCATTTTTGAAAGATTCATCAGTGTAACGTTTTTACGTGCATGGCTTACCATTCATACAATGAGCAATAAAACCAGGTTTCTGAACATGCAAGGCACGCAGCTATTAGAAAACCTTTTCATTTCAGCAGTTCACCGAATGTCATGCCCTTTTCCAGGAGTGAGCAGGGATTTCTGAATTGCATTGTGTGCCATTTGAAAGTGCCTTCCATGGAATGGTGCTACTTCAAAGCTCTTGATAACCAGGACTCCCACATGCCCAACTCTCCTCTCATCCCTCTTGAATGCCATAAAATATATTGCTCCTCGTGTCAGGTTGCCATCACTTTCTGACTGTCTTTTTTCCTCCCCAGGCATCACTGTGGACAAGTTTGGGCTGATTTACTTTGTGGATGGCACCATGATCAGGCGGATTGATCAGAATGGGATCATCTCAACTGTGTTGGGTTCCAATGACTTGACATCTGCCCGGCCTCTCAGCTGTGACTCTGTTATGGACATTTCTCAGGTAAGACAGTGGTTTGGTTTTGTGTCTACAGAATGCAGGCCTACACCTTCATCCTATCTGCATGTCTGTGAGCTTCCCTAGAAGGTCTGACGAAGAGGTAAGGGCTCAAGGAGAGTTGTATTTCTACATAGTTTATGGTATGAAAATGACTGAATCAAAAAGAAATACCCTATAAAGACAGAAGGAAACACCTAACTGCCCTAACTCATAGATTTCTGGGGCGTGAGATTTTTACACATGTCCCAGCCACAGAATTGCCTTCTTTCAGAGCTCCCAGTCAGTGGAAAGACAGATTCCTGGGAAGGCAGGTATTGTTAAGCTCGTTTCTCGCGATATGCAATGGACTATATGCCATGCTCCATTATAACATCTTAGCTAATCACGGGTTTTTTTTCTTTCCTTCCCCTTATTCTAATATGGCCCAGCACAATTTTAGACCTGAATCAAATTAACATAGGAAATACTGATTGGAGGATGTGGTGCCAAAATTAGCAACAGCAGGAAAACAAGAATCTTGAATCGCATCAGATTGCAAATTGGTTGCAGCTACCATCATGCTGGGCTTTTAAGCCCTGCTGCTTCAAGGTGGAGAGAAAAAAGAAGAGAGAAAAAGAAATCTCATTTTGATGATTGCTTTACTGCTCGATGATGCAGAAGAGAAATCTGTTACAGCCCAGCATTCTGTTTTGTGTGGCACTGGCCAACTTGTCAAATTGTGCCACTTTAGGACTTTTGAAAGGACCTTGTGTCCTTTGAAGCCTTTGTGCCACTTGTTGTTTGCCTGACTGCAGGAATGTTGTCCTCTCCTATGAAAATATAGATCATAGCTGGAGGCCTAAGTACTGTTATTCAGCCACAATAGATGTCAATGGGGTTTCCTTTTTGTAACTACCTAAATAATTTCCATGCTCCCATATGGAATCTGTTCTTGGTTTTTCCCTCTAATTTGAAAAGATTATTCTTGCTTCTTTGAAACTGGCTCCCACTGTCTTTAATTTATGAATAAGCTGAAATTATGAGTTTAAAAGTTGTTCTGCCTTCTATAGAGGCAAAATTTTGATGGTTAAAGGCCACCTTGTAGTGTGTTTCTCATTTTACAGACATAGTTTCTTCTTTAGGTGAATTTCAGGAGCAGTTAGCACAAGACCATTGTGTAATCAGGCTTTAAAAATTATTTACTTCCAGGTTATGAAGCTCTTGTGTAAACCAGTGTCATGTTCAAACAGTTCTGAGATGAACATGTATCAGCTGAAGACTCTTTTCTTTCCTTTCCTAAAATGACAGGAACCATTTTTAGATTAACCTGTACTGGGACTGGCAGATTAACCACTCCTGTTCTGGAGAAACACACTGAAGACAAGATTAATTGAAAAATAAAAACCAGCTTGGGAAGCAGCTTTTCATCATTTACAGCAGATAGAAGGGTCTTTTCTGCCAGGTCCCTGAGGCTCCCTGGGACATGAGGACATGAAATATTTAGCTGCCACTGTTGACAAGGAATGGTTTTTAAGAGATTGAAAATTCCCTTGTCAGTTCAGAATAAACTCAGCTCTTGATGCTAACTGAAGACTGCAGAGCTTAAAGACCACTGGAAGGGATGGAGGCATGAATTATTAAAGAGAAAACCACAGGCTATAATGTTTTACTACAAGAAGGGTTAAAATAGGCCAGGAGCTGAGAAAAGGAAGGAGATTTTGCAAACAGAGTAGACAGAGCTCAGCATACTGCTTAGCCATGAAAATAAGCTTCACACACCCAGGCATTAGAAGACACAATGAACTAAATACCTTAGATCTGATCCCTTAAAAAATGCTGAAAAGGCATATAGAAGCATCAAAATAAAGCATGGCTGTAGCACAGATGTTCAACTACAGGCCTTAAAAATAGGACGTTCATGTGTTCCTGTAGATCTTAGCTGGTCTCTTCTTATTCATAGCTTTATATAAAACCACGGTGAAAGATGGTTTGCTGGACCTGAGCCTGCTGGCATCCACTCATTCTTCTTCCAATAAGGTTACAAAATACTCCTCTAAACTTAGTCACATCAGACAAATGAGAAGAAGCAGCAACTGAGATGGTGGAAAAAGAAGGTTCAAAACAAAGAAACTATCCTGGAACTGATTGATTCCCATCAACACAAGACTGATTTTTTTTTTTAATATATAAACCTGAAATGAAATGAAATAAAATAATCCAAAACACGCACAACTTTGAGTTCTTTACAAAAAAAATGTCCTGAATTCTGTTGGAAAACATTTCCTAGGTATGGCAACTAAAAGAGTAGACTCATTTGAAAGGAACGTATTGCAGAAGCAGAGCTTGAAATAAAGTCCTTCTAGTGCTCACTCACTTGTGGTGTTGCCAGTCACTGTTTTAGTGGATTATCAATGTAGAACTGGGATGTGTCACTCCTGAACCCATTTTTCCATTATGCTAAAACAAAATGTGAAATCACCGTGAAGACACAAGTATTTTATTCCATGAATTGAAATTGCCTGAATTTCCTGTGCATTGCTATTCTGCATTTTTGCAGCATAAAGCAGAAAACCATAGGTTATAACTTAGGTATTCATACATGGTGGCACAGCTGCCAGTTTTATGTCTATCCCTCTGTGTCATTTACCCAGAGGAGTCCAGCCACTTGTGTGAAAAATCCTTTAGTAAAAGAATCACTGTTTTGTCTGTCTGATTTCATAGCACTTCACACAGCAAAATTTGCAGTCCCAGGTCTTTCCTATGAGGTCCAGCTTCCATCAATTCAAAAAGCACAGGAGAGGGAAAAATCACAGAATGGTTTGCCTCTGTTCATCATCCTGTTCCCACCACTGTCCCAGTGCAGAGTGTGGGTGGCCCCATGTGTCTGCTTCACGTGACCAGGAGCTAAGCGCCCTCACTCACACCAGGTTATATCCTCTATGGCCACCCTATCAAGTAATAATTAGCTGTGGGGTTTTTCACCCATTCTCTCTTTAATCCATGTTGATTCCATCCTTAATGCAATTGATTTATAGGAATCACGCAGTAGAAAAATGTCTTGCTATAAAAACTCCCTTGTGTTCTTTTACCACGAAGGTTCGTCTGGAATGGCCCACGGATCTGGCGGTGAATCCCATGGATAATTCACTCTACGTCCTCGACAATAATGTTGTGCTGCAGATCTCTGAGAACCACCAAGTGCGCATCGTGGCGGGGAGGCCCATGCACTGCCAGGTGCCAGGCATGGATCACTTTCTCCTCAGCAAGGTGGCAATCCACGCCACGCTGGAGTCTGCCACCGCCCTGGCCGTGTCCCATAACGGGGTCCTGTACATCGCTGAGACCGACGAGAAGAAGATCAACCGCATCAGGCAGGTCACCACCAACGGGGAGATCTCCCTCGTCGCTGGCGCCCCAAGCAGCTGCGACTGCAAGAACGATGCCAACTGTGACTGCTTCTCGGGGGACGACGGCTACGCCAAAGACGCCAAGCTCAACGCGCCATCCTCCCTCGCCGTGTGTGCAGATGGGGAGCTGTACGTCGCTGATCTGGGGAATATCCGAATCCGCTTCATTCGGAAAAACAAACCGTTCCTCAACACACAAAATCTGTATGAGTTATCCTCACCCATAGACCAGGAACTCTACTTGTTTGACACCAGTGGGAAGCACCTTTATACTCAGAGCCTTACCACTGGAGATTATCTTTACAATTTTACTTATTCTGGAGATGGAGATATAACCCTGATCACTGACAATAATGGCAACTTAGTCAATATCCGAAGAGATTCCACAGGGATGCCTCTCTGGCTGGTGGTGCCTGATGGCCAAGTCTACTGGGTGACAATTGGTACCAACAGTGCACTCAAGAGTGTAACAACACAGGGGCATGAAGTAGCCATGATGACTTACCACGGCAACTCTGGTCTCCTTGCCACTAAAAGCAATGAAAATGGTTGGACAACATTTTATGAGTAAGTATTTTATCCATATTGGGCTGCTGGCTTCATTCTGTGTTCTCTGAACCGTACAAGGTTGGTAGAATTTAATTCACTGATCAGAATTATTGCCCAAATAAAATGGTCAGAACAGAGAGTATTAGATTTCACTCAAACACTAGATACTGGCAGTAAGTGCGTTAGAGCTTGAATAAGTTCCCTCTACCAAGTCGAGAGTCAGACAGAATTTCTGCTTGAGTTTTTCTAAGTAATTTGGACACCTGGTTCTCCTTAACTGTAGTCAGGACTGGAGACTTAGGCTGCATGTCAGAGAATTTTTCTTGGCTTCGAAAGCCTTGGAAGTATGAAAGTTCCATCAGAGCCTCTTTTTTCACAGCTTTTCACCTACTTCCTATGCTGCAGTGTCTTTTTTGTGCCTGTTTGAAATGTCTGATGTAGAATGACAATTGGCAATGACTAATGAGAGCTTGCTCTGGAAACAATTCTGTAATTAATGGACTGCTCGATTCCTACTGTTGCAATTTGCCTCAGTAAGCTTTAAAAGTAGTCTTGGAACTGTTCAATACTATCCCTGCCCCAAAGAGTTTTTTGAGCAGAGAGAAGACAGGATGCATTGAAAAACCCAGAGATGGCAGTATCTTGAATATTTGTACTTCTTTTCTGTACTGCTGTTAGCAATTCCCTGCTTATAAATATCGTGAAGACAACGCATTTCTGATATAAAAAAGAAAAAAATAAGTAACTGAATGAAGAGCATCTAGAAGGATTCATCCTGCTGTTGAGAACCCTTTCCCCTCCTTCTTCTGTAGTTTAATTTTTATTTACAAGTAAATGAAATGCTCCTTTAAGTGCATCATTTCCCATATGGTTTGAATGGTTACATGGAAGTGTTCAGCTGCCATAATAATAGACCCATTGTAAGAATCCAGTTTGGCTAGAATAGACAGTTCCCAAGATGACAAACAAAGAAGTTGTTTTAAAAAAGGGGATTCAGGAAAGGAAAGCTGGCTAAACCCACATATCTGTGTGTTGATATGTGGTTGCTTTGGTTCTCTCCTTAGAATGTTCCAGGCCCAGTTTCAAATTTCTTTGCTTAATACTCACTGCTCCTGCTCCTGCTCCTGCCTTGAAAAGAACTGATGGAAACTCGTGATGAATCTTTTGAAATGTTATTAGCATTTCATCAATGGTCTGTTTGCAATTACTGTAGCAATATTCCTCAGTGAATCCAAGTTAATACTGTCCCATCTTTTGCATTGAATTTGCTTGAGGAAGGCCTTAGGGAGGAAAAAGAATGTGTTTTTCTCCATAGGAGTGGAAGCCAGCTGTATTGCAGACCATTGTGCTAAATCAAGGAGGTATTTTCTTTTTGCAAAGAACCCAATAGTTCCTGTGCTTGAAAGCAGATCCAGCTACAGACAGTGAAGCGAACTAAACATTACAGCTAATAATGGTCAGATTTATACCTCAAACATAATCTTTTATTTTAAAGTGCGACTGAAAATACAAAGGAGATAAAATGAGACCAAAGCTCAAAACCAACTTGGCCTGTGGATATATTTATAACAGTGATCCATTATTTCTTGCTGTCCAGCAAAATAGAGCATTTGTGAAAGTCATCATTCTGGTCCTTTTATGCACTTCAGAAGAGTCATAAGAAAGCTTTTTAGAGCTAAATGGAAGACAGTGTTCTCCAGTGGCTGGACTATGGAAATCTTAACTAGAGCAAGTCAGCACTGTATGATAGCACAGCATCACTGAATACAGAATTGGGAATGTGCTTTCAGAGATACCTCATCCAAACCTGTGATCAGTTATCTCTATTTAACTGTTCCTGACAGTTTCTGATGCAACTTTATAAAACTACTGGGTAAAAGTCTATGTCTGAATTAGTTACTTCAGCCTCCCTTTACAGGCGGGTGGAGAGAAACAGGCCTGTTCAAGGTGAGTTTCTTATGAGTTTATCAGGTGTTTCCTTTAGGCTGAGTTGTATTCTGAAAGTTTATGTCTGCAAAGGTAGTACAGAATGATGAGTTCAGATACAGATGTTTACATTGCAGATGTCTACAATTTGGTCAAATGGATCATATCAGTCCTCTGAGTTATTTATAAATATTGTTAGTGATAACAATGTATTTACCTATGTCATTGTTACTGCTAGAAAGCTTTTTTTATATATATTTTTATACATATTTTTGCTCAGCCTAAATCTTCTGTGCTTGGAGACTATCCTTCTTCATTCCATCCTCCCCTTTCCTATCCTATCCTATCCTATCCTATCCTATCCTATCCTATCCTATCCTATCCTATCCTATCCTATCCACTAGGGACTTGGAAAGCAGATCAGTGAATTAGAGGGACTGATTCTGTCCAGGTTTTGCATGTCTAACTAGGGAAAGAATATAAAATCAGACTGATAAAATTAGAATATTAGGAAATAAGGATCAGATATTTTGATTGCTTAGTAACATAAGTTTCATTTAAACAGAAAATGTTCTTGTACAGTCTTCTGCCAGGGTACACATGTAAGTGGGCTGAGCCTTGACTCTCAGAATCGTAGCAAGGCATCAAGTCTTCAGTGTGATCCTCACATAATCCCATGGCAAATCTGTCTAACTTGTTGCTTGGATGGACAAACCAAATGAACACATTTACTCATCACACTCCACTTGTAGTGGCTAGTAGGAAGCTAATTTTTTCCCTGTACAGCGTTGATGTGACGAATACTGTCAGTTCCAATGCTTGCAGTTTATGAAGAACAGTGGAAGTTGAAGGCTGGGCAGAAAAACTCTACAAAAATGCATTCATGAGGAGAACTAGAAAAACTTAATCTAATAATCTCAACATGAATGAGACTGGGAAGTGTCCAGATCACAAAATGTCAGCCAAAGCTCTCACCTACAGAGGGACTCTCAATCTAGCAGAGGAAGGCTTGAGAAAGGTAAAGGGCTGAAAAGCAAAGCTAGAGACAGTGAAGTTGACAAGAAGGCATGGTGTTGTGAGGCTGAGGTGACGTAACTGGTAGAGTGACCAACCATGAAAACAGTATATTCTCCATGTCTTGGTATCTTAAATCAGGACTCTGATGCCTTTCTTAAAATACAGTCTCATTAGACAGAGGATTTGCATGACTCAAACACCAGCTGCAGGGGTGATTGCAGCCATGGCAAGATGAAGTCTAAATTCCTTGATATCAAAGAAGTTGAAGAAGATGGTGTAAACCAAATAAAATCAATATTCACTACCTTCATGTTATCGCTTTATTTATCAGAACATCAGGAGATGTACACTGGGAAAGTTTAAGTGATTTAGAGAATTCCTGTGAACATGAGTGGCTGGAAGGTGCTCTGAGTAGTTTTCAGTTCTGACTGAGGGGAAGGGTGAAGTTCACATTTCTGTTTTGCTCCTGGTCAAAGAAATGAAGGCATCAAATCTGGCTCTGAGGAAAAGGTTCATGTTTCTCACAGCACATAGTAGTTGTTTGTGGGCCAGGGCAAACTGGGCAATGCTGCTTAAAAAGTTAAGAGTAAAGTAAACCCAGCTGTCAAGTTTACACTGCACCAGTGGCCCCATGAAGAACATCCTCAAAAGATTTACCTTCACCTGATTGTCTGCAAAGGACCATAAATCAGAAACCCAGCATGACGGAGCAATGGTACTGTGAGAGTGGCATCACTACATGTGTTCATCATGGAATCACAGTATCAGAGTATGGCTTGGGTTGGAAGGGACCTTAAAGAACATCTAGTTCCAGCCAACATAGCCGGCATCTCTGATTCTCCTCCAGCTGCTGTTCTTACCAGGGCATTTCTTAGCCTTTAGCATAAGGCTGCAAAGAGCTCTGACATGTGGGCACATTGGTGTGACCCTGGAAGGGAGGGAAGGAGTCAGGATACACTGACGTGAACTCTCTGGATACACAGGATACAGACTGGAGGTCTGTCTCCAGGGCACACCAGGGAATCCAGGTCCTCCAACGCTTCATGCTGGGCTGGCACATTGTCCCTTTATTTCTGTGGGGAAAGGAAAGAGACCAGTGCTGGCTTCAGGCAGTGGCAGACTTGCTCACAGCACTTGCAGCTCTTCCTTTCACACATCCTACACCCAAGCCTGCTCTAACAATCCTGTTTTATCGGGTTTAGCTCTGAGTAAGACTCAGTGTATGATGGCGTGCAGTTTTCCTTATTGTTTGAGAGTGAAACTTAGCTCCCTAGAGTAATTAGCCTGTCCTCAGAGGCCCATCTATGACTACTTTGAGGGTTTTAGCATTATATAGACCTTTCCTGCCTCTGCAGTGGGCTTGACATTAGCTGTCAGTTAATGCAATGCAGCTCAGCTTGTCCAGTAACTGGATTAAAGACTTTTCTTCCCACTGAACTGGTGACGGTGACAGTGATAATCAGCAGCAAAGGAAGTTGATCTGGAAACTCAGCCAGGGAAATGACTTCTTGTTCAACTCCTCCAGTCAAAGACAAAGGATGCTATGTGTCTACTTGCTGCTTTGTTGTTGCTGCTTTTTAACTTGACCTGAAAAAAATTGCTACCAGCCTTTACAAAGTTTCTTAGCAGTTGCTGTTTGTCTGTTTCAGAATCCGGAAATTCTTATTAATGGATTTGTTTAAATCAAGAATACTGCAATTATCTTGATTAGTTCACTGAGATGTTATCACTGTACATTAATTCAATTTCCCTCTGAGCCAAAGTCAAACCTTCTATGCATTATTTAGCCCAGATGAGGCTCTTTTGCTTGGGTCCTTTGTGTGTCCAATTAGTTTTGAAGGTCACCCCCCCACCCCACCCCATACAGACTCAAACGGTTACACATTGCTCCAGCCAAGCCCAGAAATTCAAAACCATTTCACAGACTCCCCAAGAAGTGGCTCACAGCTGCCTGGAGGGCAAAGGGTCTCATGGAGCCAGATCTTCAGATGAGTGGTAAGGGGAGCTTTGACCTGTAACACTGGAGGCTGTTTTACAGAGAACCAAACTCTGCCAAACCTCACACACTGTAATGGGTGGAAGGTAGGAGCCAGCTGGACTGAGCATACAGGAGGACCTTGAATGGCTTCCCAGTGACCCCCAGGGCTCAGCAGAGGTCCCACCCCAGCACCAGGAGCTTTTGGTGCCAAAGCCAATGCCCTGGTCTGTGTGACTGTGATTTATCAGGTCACACACAGAGTTTTACAGGATTTTATTTAGTCGTTCAGTAGTTCAAATGAGGGTCTTGTTCTTCTGCAGCAGACTGGAGTATGAGAAACACCTTTGGCTTTTGTCCTCCCTCCTCTTTTAGCAAGATTCCTTGGTTCTATTTGTTCCACAATTTCTTCTACATGATAAAATGATGAGATTCTCATCATTGTTCCTCTGACAAAGTTGCAGTGAAACTCCAGTAAGGGCCATGATAAAATAGCAGTTCTCTAGTACCCTCGCTAAACTGTGAGGTCACATTTTGAGCCATAGGCCTGCCCTGAAATGAATGCCTGATAGCAAAGTTTAGTTGAGAACCAAGGAAATTACGAGTATCATAAAAGCTAGAAAGAGCTCTTCCTCTTCCTTTTTGTACAGTCAGAAAATTCAGCAGACTGTGACCACAACCTGGCCTTTGGTCATTAGGGAGAGGACTTGCCTTCATGCATTTTTAAGTACTATCAGTTTGTCTGTTATAGATTTATTTTTAATGTTGTGTTTAATGTTGTTTGAAAAATTGGGATGAGGCGAGCTTGTTAAGAGGCGCTGGGTGCACATTGGTATAATCACATGCAAAATACAGTTTGCAAGGTCCATTTAGACACTTTGGCACTAAATGCAATATTATTATAGTGAATTTTTTCTGATCTATTTGACTTGTAGTTTTAAAAGGCTGATGAAATGTGAAGAAGCTAAAATGAGGAAATGCAGAGACTCAGGCAAGAAATTGATTTCTGAATAGATGGTACTTAGGATGCTCTTTAATTCCCAAGGTCCAGGTCTCTACACAATGGTAATGTGATAAATGAAAGCTCTGAATGTTTACAAGCCAACAATTAGACCTCATAAGCACCAAATACCATTTTAATTCTGTGCATTGAACCTTAGCTAAATACGTTTCCAATTGGGAATGGATGGCAACGGCTTCCCTTGCTGGTCTAATAATTGCCACTGTAATTGTAAGTGCTGAGGCTTTGCAGCAGGTTTGAATGGGAGGCAGCAGCTGTGTTAGCAGGTGACGGATTCATTGCTCCGAGTGGCTGCTGTGTGCACTCCCATGCTTCAGTATTTCCTTAATGCTGGGGCTTTCAGAGCATTTGGAGAACACAGAAGTCTTAGGCTGTGATGAAAACTGGCCCAACCCTAAATCCCGATGCTGTGGAAACAGGCTAGGCAGCTTAGCTGCAAAATGAGGTGACTAGGAGAGATTTATGTTACTGTAAATACCAGGGCACACCTGCAGCTACTTAAGAGCCAGTCGCTTGGCCTTCCCCTCCAAGCTGAGATGTGCCCTGTAAGGGCCTTTACAGGGCTGAAAGCAGAGGTGGAAGGAACCGACACATTTAAGTGGTCAAGCATTTTATCTCTTTGGGATGTACAAGTCTTCGTATCCTTGGGAGACTGTGGGTATGTGATAGGTGATATCAGGTATGTGTTGTGTGAGCTACATTGGGGGAAAGGAGAAAAATGCTCCCGTTCTGAGTAAAAACAGAAAAAAGAATTGCTTGCCAAGAGGAAAATGCTGTGTGTGTCCATGATAACTGGCTTCCCACACCTTCCGTTTGCATTGCCACCACAGTGCTAAAGGGAGCTTTAGTCTGGACGTGAGCATTTTACACTTCATCTGCCACCAATTAAAAATAATAATAAAAATGGGAATGGTCTAATTGTCCTACCTTCTCGCTTTTCTGCCCTTGTGAGGCAGAACCTCCTTTGCAGCTGCAAATCAGTGAGCTGTCACCCCCAAAGCCAGTCTTTGGCACGTCCCTGTCTGGCTGCTGGGCAGGGAGAGATGCAGCAGCTCCTGCACACGCAGAAAACACAGATGGTCCTAGTTCCTTCTGAAGGAGGTTAATGGGATGACTAAGGATGTGCCAAAAGTCTAATGTACTTGTGCAGACATCTTAAACCAGTTCCAGCAGACCATTCCAGACAGTTCTGGCCCAAAAGGAGCCTTGTCTCTCAGGATCTGAAGTCCCAAATGGAAGTCCTTGCTCTTGATGAAGTACTGTGAGTTTTGTACAGCTGTAAAAATGTAACTGTCTAAATTAAGTGTATTGTACTCAGTCATTTTGACTTTACAAGAAAAGTGTGTGCACACAGGTCTAGGCACCATCACACTCTTTCATGCTCTTTTTTCCTGCCATTTTAACCTAATTTGCACAAGCAGAGGTTACTGGCAGATTTCTCCAGTTGCATATTTGCAAATATTATTTGTATTTTCCCAGCACAGGTGGAGAACCATTTGTGAGGGTGATAGGAGCTTGAGGTCCAGAAGTCTTAAAAAGGCACTACATAAATACTATATAAAATAATATTTATTTCACACTACATAATATTATATAAAAAGGCACTGCTTGCCTTTTAATAAGGGCATGCAGTGTTAAGACAAGGGGAAATGGCTTTAAACTGAACGAGGGCAGGTTTTAGAGAAGATGATAGGAAAAAATTCTTTACTGTGAGGGTGGTGAGGCACTGGCACAGGTTGCCCAGAGAAGATGTGGGTGACCCATCGCTGGATATGTTCAAGGCTGGGTTTGATGGGGCTCTGAGCAATGTGATCTTGTGGAAGGTGTCCTGGCCCATGGTGAGGTGGGTGAAACAAGATGATCTGTCCCTTTCACCCCAACCCATTCTGTATTTCTGTGATTTGATGAATATAAGGAGTTGGCTGTCTGCTGCTGCTGGGGGCTGTTAAACTGAGTATCCACAGGGTTTTGAGGCTCTCTTTGGAGCACATAAGTAGGACTTGTATGGAGTATGGGTTTTGTGCTGACTCTCAGCATTCTTCTGAGTGCCATTCAATTAGGATAAAAAGCTGTGACTCACAGGACATTGACTCAGCACTTATCACATGAACAAGCTCTCTGCCCACATCCTGGCTTTGGCACTCTCTATTTCCCTAACCTGCAGACCTGCTTCCTTTCATACTTCTGTTACCCCAAACTCACCCCTTAAGTCTTCAGTGCAACGCATCTAGATTTGTGACATTACTTTTAGGAGGCGAATCAGGCTTACTTTTAGAAGCAGCTGATTTTCAAAATCCAAATGAAGCAATAGAAATAAAGCCCTCACACCTACCAATCCACCAAGTCAGAGGTGCCAAATTCAGATTCATCTTACTGAAATTTCAGTTGGCAAACTTAATTCTACCCTTACAGCTCAGACTGGTTTATATATATAGGACTATTGATGTTGTGGTAAAACGAATTTGGGGTATTACACAACACACCTTCAGTGATAACAATGTTTTCTCTGCTCAGGGGAGAGACTGAATCATGTCCCTTGTGTCCTGTCTCAGCAGATGGGGTAAAGAGACTGCCTGTGATGTTTTCTGTTTAAAATTCACATGCTGTTTTAGGAGGAGATGTGCAGGTGACTGGAGACAGTACAAGCAAAATACATTTGTCTCAGTGCAAACAGGGCAGCCACAAATCTGGAGTAAATTGTTTCGTACTGGGAGCACTTTAGTTTTGGCTCTTGCATGGAGATGCAGCTCAGATCCAGGCTGTGTGCTGCTAGCTGCTTGGAAAAGCTTTAACTGATCTCTGCCAAACTCCTGCACTGCAGTCCTCTTTTCATCCTTTCCTTGTTTTGTTGGGTTTTCTTTCCTTCTTTCTTTTCCACTTTACAAGTGGCTGATTGATTGCCAGGATCTCGGAGGGAAAGGGCAAGGTTTGGATAATCCATGGCTGATAGGCTAACTGCGGAGGTCAAATGCTTTATTCTATCTTACTACCTCCCCTTCTGCCCAGTGGGCAAGAAAGGCCTCACGTGATGGTGTCTCCAAACCTGAGCACGGGGGAGATTCGCAATGAGATCACCGACTTAGTCCTTTCCCTTTTCCCTTCCTCTTCTCTTTCCTCCTCTTCCTCTTCCCCTTCCCCTTCCCTTCCCCCCTCCCCTCCCCTCTCCTCCCCTCTTCTTGGGTTTTTGTTTGGTTTCTGGGTGTTGTTATTAGATGGGGTGTATTTTCTTATTCCCCAGCTCAGAGTAGTCCCAAAGAGAAGCATCAAGAGCTCCTCAACCATCTGCTCCCTCCAAGGTCTGATCATCTGTATCCAGATCCCCTCTAAGACATTTCTCTAACTTATTCTTAAAAGAGTTGGGCAGTAGGGTTTCCAGTGCTCCATCTGTTCCGCTGCTTGGAGCAACCACGGGCCTTGAAAATGTTCTACAGCTTCTAACCTGAATTTTTGTTGTTTCCGTTTACTTTCTGTCCCATCTTCAGTAGACATGATAAGCAATTTATTATAATCCTCTTCAGAACACCCACTGTCAGGTGGCATCTTCCCACTTCTTGTTTCCCCTTTCCTGAATAAACTCTTTTATTTTGGCTTTGCCTCTTACATCATGTTTTCTAAGCTTGTTATCCTTAACATATCGTTTTCATTACTTTGTCATTCTGAGGAATGGTGCCCTTCACTGGACACTGCATTCCATCAAAGACTCACCAGTGGGTAGCACAGGAGAACAAGACCTCTCTGCTCGCCCACCATTCACTTTGCATCCCCAAGTGATACGTTTTCATGATATGATCTACTTAGCTTTCATATAAATCATTCTTAAAAGAGTTGTGGGCAGGACTTGAAAGAAGTCAAACATTTATCCCTGATTGATTTGCTGGAATTTTTCTGTTTCTCCCTAACTATTTAAATATCCCTTCCCTGACGGTCCATCTCATCAGAAGGTCCAGCAGCCCTCCAGGATTAGCCAGTGGAGCTTCCTGTTCATCTCCGTTTCAACTACAATAAACAGGCAAACACTCCCTGCCAGCGTCCCTTGCCAGCCTTCTGGGTCTGTGACCCTTTTTGTAATGCCACTAATGGGAGACACAATGGTGTGTTTTGCTCTCTTAACTCAGGGGGCCTCTAAACACAAGTGTGTGCTTCTCTTTTGTTAAAAAATAATTCCCACAGCTTGTTAACTGCTGTGGGACCTGCGTGTATGAAGCTTATTTCACCTGGGCCCTGGTACGTAGGTGTTCACATCACAGAAACCTTCCCAGATGGTGCTTACATTGATTCCTCATTGGAAAAGCCAAGGACACAGTAGGGGTGAAAACTGGTCAGCTTTTTTACGCTTTTAAATCAGTCCTTCCAGATGGTCCCAGGTACAGTAAAAGGTAGATGCAGGGGTTCAGCTGTGCTCAGGACTCTACAGCATGTTCACAAAAGGACAATTCTCTACCTGATATGGCCAATCTGGTCCTAGCTGCTACCTTAATATTTAGCTTTTTAATATTAGATAGGGGAAAAAAATAAAAATAAACTGCTGAGCTCAAAACACAACCAACCAAAACAGTTTGTGGCCTTCAGAAACTCCTTGTTCTGCTAGATAGGATGCACAGGCTATTGCTTTTCTGTAAGTCACAGCATAGTAGATGGGAAATAAAGTTCCTCTTGTAAACAAGAAGCATAGTGCAGGTGAGAAGTATTGGAAAAACACTGTTAAAATACAGGCTAATACGTGTTTAGTTATTTTCTATTCTTTGCTTCATTTTCTTCAGCTAAAAGCTAAAAATGAGAAGATTTTCTTCTCATGAGGCCAAAAAAAGTAAAGACAGTCTAACAGAGTGACTGTATTTTTCTCTGGGAAAAATCTGGATGACGACTTGAAGAGTTGGTCTCTGCTTTATAGGATGATTCCTCCTCTGTTGATGCTGTTGACTTCACTCCATCCTCTCTTTCAGATACGACAGCTTTGGCCGCCTGACCAACGTGACCTTCCCTACTGGCCAAGTGAGCAGCTTCCGCAGCGATACCGACAGCTCTGTGCATGTCCAGGTGGAAACCTCCAGCAAGGATGATGTTACAATAACAACCAATTTGTCAGCATCGGGGGCCTTCTACACCCTGCTCCAAGGTGAGTTGGGCCACCATCCCTCTCCTGACCAAGCTGCACACAATAGATTATCCATCAGGAAACAGGCATCGTCTTGATAATCCCGGCACCAAAAATCACCTGCATTCTCAGTGCCCCAGAGCTCCCCACATGCTGGTACAGACACACACTCACACCTCCTTAGACACATTCCCTAGCACAGTGGTTGCTCTGCAGCTGTTTTTCTGCTCCATTTTCAGCCGGTCCCCTTGCCGTGAAGGCTCGTGCAGTACAGTACTCCATCATCATTACCATTATTGTTGTAACTAAAAGAGTTGCATAAATCAAACCCCACTTCCAGCCAACTCCTTTGCTTCATTCTCTTAGTGGCTTCTGACTTAACAGTTGCTCTCCTCCTGGAGAGGAGGCTTCCAGCTGGTTGCTGGGGATCTGATTCTTTGTTCACTGCCTTTTCAAGCATTCACAAGAAATGGTCAGAAAAACGATCATCCCTATCCCCAAAAGTTCTGTGTTTGAGCTAAGGGGTGGTGTGGAGAGGTACAAAGGAGAAAGGAGAAGTGGACAGCTGGGGTAGGACTGGTGGGACCAGTTTCTGGCTGTGGGAAATGAGCACGGTTGTGCCTGTGGTAGGAAGGTGGGAAGCAGAGGACTGATTAGGTGGAGGAAAAGGAGGTGAAGTGGGAAATAAAAGAGCAGTAAATAGCAAGGTACCACTGTGCTGACGTACTGGTAGTGGCAGAACCTGTACTGCACAAACAATGCCAGCCTGGATCTCCAGGTTCTGAAAGCTGAAGCCTCATTAGGATCAGGATGAGGTATCACACCTGTTCCCTGGAGCTTGGGGTAAAGGAAGGAACTTTCACACTCTGCTTTCTGTGCTCCCCAGATCTCAGTCACTCTGTCTGTGCCTGATGACATTAGGGTGTCAAACATCTTTTCTCCTTGTGAGGAACTGCTCCAAGAGGGGCAATCATGTTCCAGAGTGCATTTGTTCCCACATCTCTGGGATACACATTTCCCTCACTCTCCCTATAACAGCATCAACTTTTCCTAAAAGAAAGTGCCTGCTATGCCTGAAACACTGCTTTTACTCCTTCAGGAGAGGGCAGCTGGGAGGGTTCCAACCCCCTCAAGCTGTCCCCATATTCCTGTGGGGAATCACCATGGCTTTCTTTTTCTTTACTTGAGCCTGTAAGACAGATCCAACCTACCCCACCCCATCTCATTCACTCACAATAAGATGTGTGGTAACTGCACATGAGATTGGCTTCACCTCTAGAGCCTAATTAAGCAATAGAGCCCACTGTTGGGGGCCCTTTAGTGACAAAATTGACTGTGGTGTAATTTATATATTCAGCGCTGAAGGCACAGTTACATAATGGTGCCACAGTCAATTCTGTCACTGTCCTGCCCTCCGGCACAGGGACATTCCGGCCATTAGGACATGCAGAATTACAAACAATTTAACCGTCTTCAGAAGTATAAAATTATGAAACTGTTTGGATCTGAAGAAACTCACTTAAAACAAAGATCTGGATAACGCTGCAGAAGAGGTGGCTTGGTGAACCAAATTCTTGGTGAACCTTTCAGGAAATCTGGATCACACTGTGAACAGGTGAGATCTGAGAAGGCATTTTCAGAAGATTGCAAATTCCTGTAAGATGGATTTAGGAGCTTCTACAACAGGCATATCAACACTCCAGTGGGATTTTGTCTTCTGGACTAATGACAAAGTGAGCATTTGTTCAATGCCAAAGTAGGGCAGTAGTGCCCTGGAGCCAAAACAGCCTAAAATACAGCATCCAACAGCCCATGGATTTCATGTAGCCCTTGAGAAATGCCTTCCAGAGCCAGGGAACAGTCTTCTCTTGGGAAAAATCTTGAAAGTAGAGGATTTACATTCCCCACACTGTATCACAGCACTAGTGACAATAACCCTTCTGGTGGTGCTTATGTAACACACAGGGAACATCACATGTCCGATTAATTTCATGTAAATCTTCAAGCTTTCCTCTGCTTCCTGGTGAAGGATAAAAGAGGGAGGAATACATTCACTGTTCAGGGATATTTCACTGATTTGATTTAAAGCACCTCCCCTAATACTTTAGCATCAGACCAAGCATCTAAGAAAGGTGCGACAGCCAACTGACTGGCCCTTCTCTCCATTTGCAGACTCAAGTATGGAGGGGGTTTGATCTGGCTGGAGTCTGTGTCAAAGACCATCAACTTACATACTCAGTGGTAGAGCTAAAATACTTGGGTCTGCATTGTGGATCACTGCTGTATGTTTTGGCAAAATCCTGTGCCCCAGCGGTTTCACTATCACTATTGTGTAAAGTTGAGTGGTGTTTCTGCTGAGGTCTCTGTGGCAGAACTTCAGCTGGCTACCACAGGAGCAGGATGAGACCCGCATTAAAAAGGACCAGTTGGTGTCACGTTTCCTTCCCTAACTATACCAAACTGTGCTCTTTGCTGATCTATTTCTTCGAGACAAGAAATGATAATTTCACCATGATCTTGTTTCCTGCTGAGCTATGGCAGAGCAACTAGTGAACAAAACCCAGCTTGCCTCAGAGAGGAAAAACACTTAATGAGAATTTTCAGTGGGTGTTTTTATTCACAATTAAGAGTTTATGGCAGCCTGAGAGACAGAAATTGTAGTATTTTCCAGCTTTTGAGGAGCTTCAGATAAGGCAGTGTTTGTATAATATGTTTTTAAAGCCATTCTGCACTAAGTAAGTCTCATGCTTTCTTACCCTTCATGAGCTGCTCTCTGCAGAGATAAATGCCAGCCGGAGATTCAAAGAATGGGCATTCAGCCTGCCTGATTCCTGAAGAATGTAGAAGAGAGATTGCTCTTCTGTTCAATTCCTGAATTCCTAAATACTGGCCTCAAATTCTGATCTTTCACGAGTTAGTGGAGGCCAGATGTATGGAGACGTGTGGGAGCTTAATGCCTCTGCTTTCTCTCCAAACATGAGGACTTTGGTTGCCTCCTGAAAGCTTTCTCAAGGGAAAGGATTTGGCTGTTGTTTGGGGAACTGGTTAGCATTAACTTGCTGTGCAATTTCCTGTCACTTGCGAGACAGTGAAAGAGCTGAGGAAAGTAGGTGGCCCCACTTTCTCATATATTCATTTGAAATTAGGATCTTTAAGATATAAAAGCATGGAAAGTTTTCGGTCAGACTGATTTAAAACAAATATCTCATCACACAGTGTTTTAGCCTAGAGGAAGGGGTTTGAACCTGCGTCCTTTGGTAAGGTATTACACAGTTTTTTTTCAGTTTTTAACCTGTGTAAGACTTTTGCAAGAATTTGAGGTTCAGAACCTCATCAGAATGAAAAAGCAATTGACCATATTTACTTTCCCTGATGAAACTGATGTTTTGCTCCCGTTGAGTGGAACAGGTAAGTAACCGAGTGCATTTGGTTACAACCATCCAAAATGCTGATGCAGCGTTGGTGAGGGAGCAAATGAAGAGCTGGAGCTGTATCAGCAAAGATCAGCAAAGATCTTTTTTCTCTCTTCAGACCAAGTCCGAAACAGCTACTACATCGGTGCTGACGGCTCCCTCAGATTGATGCTCGCCAACGGCATGGAGGTGGCCCTGCAGACCGAGCCACATCTGCTGGCTGGCACCGTCAACCCCACGGTGGGGAAGAGGAATGTCACCCTGCCCATCGACAACGGCCTCAATCTCGTGGAGTGGAGGCAGAGGAAGGAGCAAGCGAGAGGGCAGGTCACTGTCTTTGGACGTCGGCTGAGGGTAAGTGAGAACCACGAACGCTTTTGGCCTCCACTTCCCATCTCATCAGTCCCCAGTCTCGTGGCAGAAAGGGATGGGTATGATTTTTATTGTCTGCAATAGGGATGGAGATGCAGAGTAGAGAACTGGCTGTTCACCCACAGTGACATAACCTTTATGACTGGAGTATATCATTATGTGTCCTTATGTGCTGATGTTCCCTGAGCCATCAAAGGTGGTACTGCTGATCTCCCTACCAATCCTCTGCATCACTGGGAATGCGTGACCTCCCTTCAGACACTGCAGGTTTAGCCATCGTCTCAGGCTGTTTAAGAAAGCAAGGGACAGTCATAATTATAAAATACTGCACCAATTAGTGCAGGGGTTTTCTACCTGTGCTGCTGGCAGTGATAGAGCAAGCCTTCTAAGCATATCAGGACAGGCTAAGAAAGCTGGGGTTGTTTAGCCTGAAGAAAAGAAGGCTTCCGGGAGACCTTAGAGTACTTTCCATTACCTAAAGGGGCTCCAAGAGAGCTGGAGAGGGACTTAGGACAAGGGCGTGGAATCGGAGGGCAAAGGACCTCAAACTGAAAAAGGGAAGGTTTGGATTAAGCTTAAGCTGCACCAAGGGAAGTTCAAGTTAGACATTAGAAAAACATTCTTCACTGAAAGAGTGATTGTGCACTGGAATTGTCTGCCCAGGGAGTTGGTGGAGTCACAGTCCCTGGACACGTTTAAAAAAAGACTGGATGTGGCACTCAGTGGCATGGTTGTGTTGATGAGGACGTGTTAGGTCATAGGTTGGACTAGATGATCTTAAAGGTCTTTTCCAACCTAGTTCATTCTGTGATTCTGTGATTAGATATTAGGAAGAAATTCTTTACTGTGAGGGTGGTGAGGGACTGCCACAGGCCACCCAGGGATGTTGTGGCTGCCCCATCCCTGGAAGTGTTCAAGGCCAGGTTGGATGGGGCTCTGAGCAACCTGCTCTAGTGGAAGGTGTCCCTGCCCATGGCTGGGGGGTTAGACCTAGAAGATCTTTAAGGTCCCCTCCTACACGAAGCATTCAATGATTCTATGAATAGTGTTCACTGGGAAACCTCACAAAAAACTCTGGATTCCTGAAATTGCTAGTCTGTTGAACCTGTTGAAGAACTGGGCTCACGAGGCATTGCACCACAATTGCTATTGTTCCCTGAAGTGTTACAAGCAGCTCCAGCCTGACAGTACTCTCCCTCCAGGAGCGCCCAGACAGTTCTGCGCTTGAGACTGATGCGTTTTGAAAACATTGTTCTGCACAATGCACCTCATGCTTGCCTGGGCTGTTTAAAGATCTTGCCCAATAAGCTGTAATTCATCTGCTAACTGCTGGCAAAGCTGGGAACTTGTAATAGCAAGTCCTGTGCACTCACCCTGTACCTTGCTAGTCTCAGAGTCACAGGCTGATGAACGGTTCCTGGGAAGCTGCTCAGCACCTGGCAAATTCAGACCCTCTGAGAAAAATGCTTAGTGCTACGTAATGCCACCACAGCAAAAGGACTGCAGCTGTTTATTCACACTTAAGCTTGGCAGTAAATATCAATGCTCTAGTTTCAGGATATGTGTTTCCCAGTCCTTGCTCTTCACCTCTCCCTATTCCCTGCTGCATGACCCCTGCCACTTCGGTGTGATTTCTCTTCTCTCTCCTTGCACATACTTGTCAAGTATTTCTCTTCAATCTCTCCACCCCAGCCTCTGTTCTCTTCCCCCTGCGTCGATAGCCTCATATTTTGTTACCACAGGAGAAAAAATGCAGACAGTAATGAAAGCTGAAGCTGCTCTTTCAGTGTGAACTGCTGTGTATCTGCAGATCAATTGTCATCACCCTTTTTTGTTGGGTTTGTCTTGGGGGGGTTATTTTATTTTATTTTAGTAACTGATGAAATTATCAGACAGGTCTTTTTCTGAAAAGAGACGGCCTTCTGAAATCTGCAGCTGGGTCACAGCTCTTTGGTGTTCAAAAGAGTTTCCATTCATTAGGCACAGCTCAGCTGCCCGTATCAGTTTTATCTTCCAAAATTTTTGCAGTAGATTCAAGCACAGAATGTGTCTGTGTTTTATATTGTACTACAGTTAGAAAAACACTTGCAAAATGAATTTTCAGGCTGGTTGCTTGTAGGTATCCCTATAAATCTGCCAGCATTTATTCACGTTTCGAGCCTATCAGGGCCCTCCTAGTGAAACAGAAGTGCATCTTACATGGTCAGAGGACTCAGTTATGGCTCTGTTCAGGGATTCAAAGTAGTTGAGGGTGTACACGATGTTTTAAGCTGTGTGTCTGCCTGCATGGCTGCATCTGCATCCCTTGTACAAAAACCTACAAGGTGCTAATTGCCTCCCTGGGGATTGCACAACATTTAACGTATTCTCTGTGTGATGTTCTCCTCTTCCCTCACACCAATAATTGCTGCTTTCCCTGGCAGGAGAGAACTTAGGAAAGTTAAGTTCAACATGGTTTTGTTCATTTAGGGAAATGTTACCATTTTCTGCTATATGTGACTAAGTTATTACTTTCCCTCTCCCCTCACCCCACTGCTTACATGCAACAGCAGCAAAGACATGGTGCTCCATGGGGAAAGAACATCCCAAAGAGGCTTCAGCATCATTCCATGAAGCGTTTGAAGTGAGGACAGCAGAATCCGGACACTGTAAAAGGGTGATCCTTTCTGATGTCATCATGTGGATCAACTTTTTATGAGTTGTGCCTCTTCCTCCCATGATGTACTTGGGAACTGGCAACCTGTTGCCATGAGCTCGGCCAGCTCCCAGCACAATGAGCCAGTTTCACAACTGCTTCCTTGACCCTCCCTAGGAAATAATACAGTACACGGTTCCTGATTGCATGGATAAGGCTCACAGCAGGGCCTTCTGCAAGGATGAAGGGAAAGGGGACAGCCCTCATAGCTTTTTCCCAGTCCCACCAGTGCTGGCCTGGCTCTGTACTTGGCCAGGCAGCTGTAAAGCAGCACAAACATGTTAAAGCAGTCCCTTTCACTTTTGCTATCCCACACACCCCTGAAAAGTTGTGATGCTCTATCCACCCACCCAGCAGTGAGATGTCTCTGCAAATTGGCTGGCTATGAATTCCACCCATCCCTAGCCAGCAGCAGCAACAGACTCCATTTGCAGAGAGAGCGTGAGGCAAACCCTGCTTCAAGGAACAGGGCTCCTTCCTTTTTTTTTTAATTAAATGAACTTGAGTTTTTCAGTAAAGAAGTATGTAAAAAAATCTCTGACAGTAGAGCAAATAGGACAGCAAAAAGAGACAGAGCTGCTGGCTCAGTTCTTTTATTTATTTAACCATGGTAACTCCTGTCATAAGTCATTTTGTTTTTCCCCAGACCTTGGCAGCAGGTTAATGGTGGCATCGAGACCTAGTATCCCAGAAATCCCCAGAGCCGACATGACTAGGGAGGGATATGGTGCTGACCATTCCTGGTGTGATGACTAATAAAGATGGTCCAGGAAGATCTCCACAATTTCTGCAAGACACTGAGGTCTGGATATGGCCACTCCAGTTCTAGCAATTCTCTGGGAAAGTTCCTTTGTAGGCAGCCGTTCATCACATGGATGTTGTTGGCTCCTGGAGTTCTCATTGCAGGAGTATTTTTTGCCCTTTTTTGCTGAACATTGTCAGGGTGTTTTCATGAGACTTCTCCCCTTTTTTGTGCTCTCATGTTCCCAGGGAAATCAATGCATGCTGTTTAATTATCATTTAAGCTAACAGAGTGCCAAAGGAAGCATTGGAGAAATCAGAGATGGTAGTCTGTTTATGCTCTTTTTTTTTTTTTTTTTTTTTTTTTTTTTTTTTTTTTTTTTTTTGCAGAGGAAGCTAAGAGATTGAATAGAATACTGTGGAACATGAGTTTAAGGTTAAATTTAGTCTCTCACACATTTTAAGGGGGATGTCAAATCCACTGAGAACTGTGGATTTAAATTTACCATGTCTTGATCCTGTGCTGATCACAAGCCTTGTCATAGAAGTCTGAGGGGCAAAACCTTTTTGCAGGAGGTTTTCAGACTCCATTCCAGGATAAGGTCTGGGATGGAGGATGGCACCTTATTTAGCTGCTCACCATAAAACACAGTTACTGGACTGCAGCCTGCAGCCCTGTCAGTTCTTCTGCAGAAAATTCACTTCTATACAAGGCATGCCCTTGAACAAGGATGAAAAAGATTTAGACCCTGTTCAGAGGCTACTGGCAGGGTAGGGTTCACTTTGCTCATCACCTTGAGGGGTGACTGTTAGCACTGCAGCACTTCTCAGATAAAAGAGACAGTACACCAAGAGAGCAGAAGAAAACAAATCATTAAAAAATAAAATACAGGAAAAGGGAGATTGGTTCCAACTAGTCGCATAGATGTTTTTTGCCAGAGCATAGGGAGGGTGGAACGATTTATGGCACCAGTCACGGGATACAGACATTTGGACTGAGCTTAAGAGCCATCCAGGGACCTGCTGTTTGGTCCTTCCAGCCCAGTGAATGGCAGTGCTGCTAACATACTTCTCAGGAAGACCTCATTCAGCCTGAATTACTGTCGCAGCCCTGGAAGAGCTCTTTCCAGCTTTCTTGGCAAAGACCTGGAGCAGAAGAAGCTGCAGCTGCCAGGATGGAGCTGCTCTGTGAATAGATGGGAGGCAGAGATGCTATTACTTCCCGCTTTGCTTTTTTCTTTTTTTACAAGGAATTGCCACTCCTGTTTCTCTCTATATATCAGCAAGCACCTAGGAGATACCAAATTTCTCTTAGTTACACATGTGCATCTGTACTTAGGGTTTTGATACCTTTTTAATTATTTTCCAGCTTCTCTGTTACAGAGATTTCTACTGATTTCTTCTCTCCCACTGCACATTTACACTCTATTTCACACATATTTAATTAGAGCGTTGTCTACCTTTCTACAAAATTTCTTCCTTCAAGTCATATCTTTTACCATTGTTATTCATAAATTGAAAGTCTTTGTTGCGCTTGCCTCCTCTCTTACATCATCCTCACACTTACGTCATGGCAACAATTCCTTCTCTCCCCAGCTCCTGAATTCTGGCTTTCTGGTGTCCCCATTCTCTAGGCATCAGCACAGATGTCTGCCCGTGCAAGATGAAGGCACTGCAGTGATTCAGCCTTTCCCTCTGCTGTTCTTCCAGGGCTGAGGAATCTCTCCTCTGTTAATTCAACTCCATCCTTTCTCTTGCTGTTTAGCTCTCAGATACTCCCACATCCCTAAAAATACAGTAGGAATTCAATCATACATCCTTGGCCATGGAGTGATGGCCAAGCTCAAAGCTGGAAGGGGCTGAGAACAGTGCTCAGGTCACAGAATTATAGAATCAGATATCGTTCAAGTTGAAAAGGACCTCTAAGATCATCAAGTCCAACCATGCAAAGTCCTACAAGTCCAACTAAAATAAGCACCACCACCACATTTACCATTAAACCATGTCCTCAAGTGCCTGCATGTTTTTGAACACTTCCAGTCTGGAGTGTCAGTGTTACCCAGAGCAGGATAGGGCAGTGTTTTTAACTTGACCTGAAAACTTCATAGCAAGCAGCAAACTCTGGTTTACTGACTGTAGCTGAAGGGCTGCAAAGGGAACTGAAAACCAAGTCAGCTCTTTGGAGTTTGAGATTCATCCGAGAAGAATCTACACCCTTCTAGAAGAAAGACATTCACCAGCTGAAAGCGGTTCAGAAGTCATGGGATGGAGAAAGAGCTATCTTCACTGGCAAGCTCATACTGGGAGTACTAGTTTTCCTCCTTTCACTTTGCTGCTGTGGTGATATGGCTTTGTAAGTCTCCTTGCACACGTGGCTAAACATGAGTTGTATTATCAGCTCCTTTTTGTATTGCTGTGCACTGCAGTCCCTGAGTCAAAATGTATTCCTGCTCTTACCTTTGAAGTAGATACCTTTGATCTTTGGAAATGCAGAGACACTGGAGGTAAGCAGAGTATAATTATGCTGCTCTGAATAACCCCAGGACAATGAAGTTAAAGCTCCAGCTCTTACAGGAAAGTTCCTGCTCTGTGTAACATCTACAGTGGTTAAAGCCTCCGTATTTCATCTCTGAGGAAAAGTTTAACCTCCAATGCCTGCATTATATTCAGTGAACTCAGAGAAAAACTCTGATTTCCACTATGTTGGCACAACATCCGTCTCTTTTCTGCAAGTGTTTTTTGATATGCATGAAAGCAAAAGGCTCTGTATTATAGGTTTGATAAACAGAGTATCTTGCAACGAGTTGTCATTCAGTGTTCTGTAGGTCACATCTGCTGTAGCAGTCCTAAACCTAGATTTGGGATATGAGCAATATTTCTTCAATGTGGTGATGTTTCAGAAGTACCATTCTTCTGCCTCTCTCCTCACTGAAGTCAATAAAAGCAGTGTTAGGACAACTCTTTGCTTTAAAAATTGTGTCTTATCCAGAGGCGATGAACAGCTGGATGCTCTCCAGTGTGGTATAAAGAAGTATTTGGTGAAACAAGGCTAGTCTTTCTAACTTAAACTGTTTCCAGCTTCCTAATTCTCCATCTTTTTCATGTAGGTTCACAACAGAAACCTGCTGTCCCTTGACTTTGATCGTGTGACAAGGACTGAGAAAATCTATGATGACCACCGCAAGTTCACACTCCGCATCCTCTACGACCAGGCAGGGAGGCCCAGTCTCTGGTCACCCAGCAGCAGGCTGAACGGGGTCAATGTCACCTATTCCCCAGGAGGACACATTGCAGGGATTCAGAGGGGCACGATGTCAGAAAGGATGGAGTACGACCAGTCTGGCAGAATTACATCCAGAATCTTTGCTGATGGTAAATCATGGAGCTACACCTACTTGGAGAAGGTAAGAATGCTCTTACCAGTCAGAGATGATGCATTTGAGGCACGTGGGCTTTACTCCTTTGACATCACTACAGCTGCACTCCTTCACATCAGCTAATTGCTGGTCCTTATGGTCCAGTCCCTCCTCTTCTGTCCCACTAAGGTGCACATAGGGGCTTTGGTGTCAGACCACCACAGAGCAGTTGAAAATTGTCTGAGATGTTTTTTCCCAGTCATGCTGAGAGCATGTGAATTGTGAAGCTTTGTCATGTGATTTAGTTAACTGCAGTATAAAATATACTCAGATAAAGTCATCAGAGTATGTAGTAGTAATTTCCAGTAGGACTTTTCATGTCCAAACAAGCCATATAGTCTGACATTCTGCCTTCTTTGAGTGGCCCATTCCTGCTTACAGAAATACATGTAATTAATAAGTGAGGCATTAATTCAGCCACACTGTTGTAGCACACTTTGCTGTGTTTTCTGGAGCCTGCACTCTGTAGACTGGCATGGAACTTATATTTTCTGGGTATTACCATTCAGCATTACACTGCCCAGTGACCCATAGATCCATATGCTATATACCTGGGGCTGGCATTTTTTATTCCTGGTTTTTGAATAGTGCCTATCCCTAAAACAGTTTAAGGAAACTGTAGTTGTGCCATATCTTTTTAAAAGGAAAAAGTATTGACTTATTCCTTGTATTATACAATCTATGTCAATTGTTTGTTATAGGCAAAACAAAACAAAACAAAAAAAAATCCCAGAACAAATAAGCATGCAGGCAGAAGTTTGGAGGAAGAGGATAATAGAAGATGGGGTGACACAATGAATTAATTCAGCATTGGAGGTTGTTGGGGGATACTTTTTCAAACATTGTTTAAGTAGCTCTACCAATTTTATTTAGTTAATTTTCAGAGGCTGTTGGCACAAGGAGTTTGGTAAAACAGGTACAGGGTACTGCTTTGGAAAACTAAGCATTCGTGGACCTTCCTCACTGCATTAACTGCTTCTTCGACTGACCCACTTTTGTTTGGGGATACTTGGTGTGCCATATACAGCTCCTTACCTCTCACTGTTAATTCTATGGGTGTAGAGATTTGTCTCACCCTGCTCTTTAGATTGAGGAATCTTACAGGTTTTGAGAGAGTATAATTTTGCTCAAAAAACAGGGATGTAATCTACACTTTTCTTCTCCCCATCCAGTCCATGGTGCTGCTCCTTCACAGCCAGAGACAGTACATCTTTGAGTTTGACAAGAATGACCGGTTGTCATCAGTGACCATGCCCAACGTTGCCCGTCAGACTTTGGAAACCATTCGTTCCATTGGTTACTACAGGAACATTTACCGGCCACCAGAAGGCAATGCCTCAGTAATTCAGGACTTCACAGAGGATGAGCAGCTCCTCCACACTTTGTACTTGGGCACGGGGAGACGTGTCATCTACAAGTATGGGAAGTTGTCCAAGTTAGCCGAGATGCTCTATGACACCACAAAGATCAGTTTCACTTATGACGAAACTGCGGGCATGCTGAAGACCATAAACTTGCAGAATGAAGGGTTCACCTGCACAATCAGGTACAGACAGATAGGACCCCTCATTGACCGACAGATTTTCCGCTTCACTGAGGAAGGCATGGTGAATGCACGCTTTGACTATAACTACGACAACAGCTTCCGGGTGACCAGCATGCAAGCGGTCATCAACGAGACACCTTTGCCTATTGATCTCTACAGGTACGATGATGTGTCAGGCAAAACCGAGCAATTCGGTAAATTTGGGGTCATTTACTACGATATCAACCAGATTATCACCACTGCTGTCATGACCCACACTAAACATTTTGATGCCTATGGCAGGATGAAGGAGGTCCAGTATGAGATATTCCGCTCTCTCATGTACTGGATGACTGTGCAGTACGACAACATGGGGAGAGTGGTTAAGAAAGAGCTGAAGGTTGGCCCTTATGCAAACACAACTCGTTACTCATATGAATATGATGCCGATGGCCAGTTGCAGACTGTGTCTATCAATGACAAACCTCTCTGGCGTTACAGCTATGACCTAAATGGAAACCTCCATCTCTTGAGTCCGGGGAATAGTGCCCGCCTTACACCACTCAGGTATGACCTCAGGGATAGGATTACTAGACTGGGGGACGTGCAGTACAAAATGGATGAAGATGGCTTCCTGAAGCAAAGGGGCAATGATATTTTCGAGTACAATTCAGCTGGCCTGCTCATCAAAGCCTACAATAAAGCAAGCGGGTGGAGTGTGAAGTACCGCTATGATGGCCTAGGAAGGAGAGTCTCCAGCAAAACGAGCCATGGCCATCACTTGCAGTTCTTCTACGCAGATCTGACCAACCCAACCAAGGTCACCCATTTGTACAACCACTCGAGCTCTGAGATCACCTCCCTGTACTATGACCTCCAAGGCCACCTTTTTGCAATGGAGCTCAGCAGCGGCGATGAATTCTACATAGCCTGCGACAACATTGGCACTCCTTTGGCTGTCTTCAGTGGGACTGGCTTAATGATCAAGCAGATACTGTACACAGCATATGGGGAGATCTATATGGACACTAATCCCAACTTCCAGATCATCATTGGCTACCATGGAGGCCTCTATGACCCCCTCACAAAGCTTATCCACATGGGACGGAGAGACTATGACGTGCTAGCGGGTCGCTGGACGAGTCCGGACCATGATATGTGGAAGCATCTGAGTAGCAATAACATAATGCCTTTCAACCTGTATATGTTCAAAAACAACAACCCCATTAGCAATTCTCAGGATATCAAATGTTACATGACAGGTAAGACATTTAAATTAATTAACATTTTCACAAGCTTGCCATCAGCAAATAGGTGTCATGGTCTAACCCCAGATGGAACTAAGCCCCACACCACTCAATCAGCTGCTCAATCACTCCTCCCAGGTGGGATGGGGGAGAGAACTGAAAAAGTGAGAAAACCCATGGGTTGAAATAAAGACAGTTTAATAGGAAAAGCAAAAGCTGCTTGCGCAAGTAAAGCAAAACCAGAAATTCATTCACTACCTCCTGTCTGCAGGCAGCCACCTCCAGGACAGCAGGGCTCCATCCCACAAAACAGTGGCTTGGGAAGACAAACCATCACTCCAAACGTCCTCTCCTTCCTTTTTCTTCCCCAGCTTTACATGACACCGTATGGTCTGGGGTATCCTTTGGGTCATTTGGGATCAGCTGTCCCAGCTGTGTCGCCTCCCAACTCCTTGTGCACCCCCAGCCACCTCGCTGGTGGGGTGGGGTGAGGAGCAGCAAAGGCCTTGGCTCTGTGTGAGCAGTGCTCAGCAGTAACGAAACCATCCCTGTTTATCAACACTGTTTCCAGCACAAATCCAACACACAGCCCCATACCAGCTACTGTAAAGAAATTTATCCTCACCAAAACCAGTACAATAGGTAATTCCTCTCTCAGTGTCCTGATCACCGTGAGGTTTTCCATTCTTTAATTAGTGGACATAAGTTTTAGTTTCCAGTTGATCCCCATGTACAGGGCATGTTTAATTCATTAGCATAGATGGAGATTGTAATTCCCAAGCCTGTTTCCTTTTCTCTTCTTAGGTGTTTGTTCTTTTTATTTTGCTTGCAGTTTTCTGTCCCCTCAGATATCTGAAGTTTAGCTACCAGTTAATGTCCTGATAACCTTTCTCTTTGTAGAGGGGCAGCTCTGTTTACACAGTTTTGCCTAGAGATTTATTTGCAACTAAACAAATGGCATACAGATTTATTTTAGCAGAATGGCAGTTGAAGCCTTTCATTACAGTCAGCCATTTCAGAGCATCTACATGACTACTACACTACTAGCAATGTAGTTCAAAGTTAATCTGCCTCACAGAATTAACAGTTTCTACAAAAAGTCAATAAAAGAAGGTGCTTTAGACTTAAGGGCCGGGTTTTGGGGCACACCTACCCCAAAGCTTGACACAATCTCTGAACTGCTTCCCCTGAAACTTTATAAAATCACTCTATTTTAAAAAATCTGGGGTATTTTTACAGAAAATCCTTTTGTATGTTAAATGTCCTTCCTATATTCATTGAATCATAGCATCATTTAGTTTGGAAAAGACCTTTAAGATGATAAAAGTCTTTTTATTATTTATTACTATTAAACCAGCGCTACCACCGGTCCACCACTAAACCATGTCCCTAAGTGCCTCAACTACATGTCTTTTACATCCCTTCAGGAGTGGTGTCTCCACCACTGCCCTGGGCAGCCTCTTCCAGTGCTTGACAACCCATTTTGTGAAGAAATTTTTCCTAAAATCTAAGCTAAACCTCCCCTGGTGCAACTTGAGGCCATTTCCTCTTCTCCTATTACTTGTTACCTGGGAGAAGAGACCAACCCCCACCATAGTGCAACCTTTTTTCGGGAAGTTGTAGAGGGCAGTAAGGTCACCCCTGAGCCTGCTTTTCTCCAGGCTGCACACCCCCAGCTCCCTCAGCTGCTCCTCACCAGACCTGTGCTCCAGACCCTTCCCCAGCTCCGCTGCCCTTCTCTGGACACGCTCCAGCCCCTCAATGTCTTTCTTGTACTGAGGGGCCCAAAACTGAACACAGGATTTGAGGTGAGGTCTCGCCAGTGCCCAGTACAAGGGGACAATCACTGCTCTGGTCCTGCTGGCCATCTGGTCACACTTGCATGAGCTTCTTGGCCATCTGGTCACAGTTGCATGTTTGCATCCCCTGCCTGTACTGAGATAGCAGCCTGAAGGACCTCACTAGCACACTGTCCCTCTGCCATTGGTATGCTGCCCCCAGAATTATCTCTAGCCAGGTTTGTTTTATACCTTTCCCCCTTGCAATCTAGTTTCATACTAGTTTCATACTGTGTCCAACAGTGGTAGCAATGTTTGAGAAGACTTTTTGGTGGGACTCCTTTCTAGATACTTGCCATTGAAAAACCAAGTGCCACAATCACAAATCAAATGTACATACTTCTTAAGGAGATAGAATTAATTTTTAAATGCTCCTGCTGCATCTATCACAACCTTCTCATATTCAACAATAATTACATTCTCCTGAGGTACAAGATCTGCTTAATAGCAGATAAATATTACAAAGTAAAAATCCTGGGGTTTTGATTCTGCTTATTTTTCTAGCCATTAGGATTCGTGCTTTCAGGTTCTTCTGCAATAATCATAAGGATTAGATGGTGGGGCTTTTTAATGAAAAGTTGTTTTCTCCAGAGCTGAGAAGATGATGCCATGAGGAAAGTAAAATATATCATAAGATGCAGACTAAGATCCTGTATGTTGCTCTCACTCTGATAATTAAGGCTGGGAGGAAATACCTCAAGATAACTTTTCCTATGAGAAAATGTTTATTTGTCAAAACTGAATTTGTTTATGGGGGAGGGTTGGGCTTGAGAGGTTTCTTAGCAGAAGCCAAAACAGCTCTCAAAATTGTCTACATGACAAATTCCAAAATGGTCTTTAAAAAAATTTTGTTTTGTATTTTCAACCTTTTCAAGTTAAGTGTAAACTAATGATTAAGAACTGGAAAAGAATAAAAAGGAGTCAAAACCAAAATGGAGTTTAATTCAGAAGTTAATTTGAAATTCTTAGTTTGAACTGATTTAGTTTTTGAACTGTTGCTTTGTGACATATTAACAGACTTTTGTTTTCCTGCTCAAGTTAAGATAGGACAAAATATTTTTTTCTAGCCCTGTGTTAGAACAGGTGCATAGCTTCCCACACAGCTCTGACAACAAAATCAAGATGTCCAAGTCTGATACACTAATGTTTTATATGCACCAAATAATTTTTTCCATGGTCTTATAAGTTCTATTTTTAGTTTTTCAAGAATCCAGAGCCCAAATACATTTTTAAAGTTTCTCCTCTCCCAGTGCATGGAAGAAGCAGGCCATGTTATGGGATGAGTGCTGTGACACAAGGCTGCTGCCCCAGTACTTCTTTCTGCTCAGGCTTTCAGGCACCTCATGGGCAGGACCCATGATAAGACTGTCCTTGTCATCACAACCCAGTCGGCCCAGATCTGGACACAGGGAACCACTTTCTTTCCCCCCATTCCCACGCTGGGACCTGCTTGTCCTTAGGGGAGCTCAGTGCCCAGGACATGGATGACCAACACCTGCTTTGGTCCACGATGATGAGGGCTCTGAGCTTAGAGATACAAACTGAAGGTATGGGGAGGGGAGAGCAGGAGAAACAGGTATTTATGTTTTGAGAGGCCCATTGTTAAACATGAATATTTTAGTGATTGTACACTTCATGGCACAGAGCTTTACTGCCAGCTTCAGCAATCCTGATGGATTGTACTGACATTTCCATTACATGTGTCTGCATTAAGCACTCTTTTTCTTTGCCCTCAAATGAATTTACTGTGAAATGTGTTGGCAGGGTTACTGTAGCTGAAAAAAACCTCTGTGATGTGAAATATACTTTTCTGTCAAAAAAGTTGTCACTGCCTCCTGGCAAATTAGTATTTTCCCCTCTGTTTTCTCAGCTCCACACCTTCCTCCCATGGTTTAGGGTTGTTCGTTTTGGGATTTTTTTTTTGTATTTGTTTTGTTTTGTTGGGTTTTTTTGTTTGTTTGTTTGTTTGTTTGGGGGGGGTTGGTTTTTTTTTTTTTTTTGGTGGTTTTTTTTGGTGGGTTTTTTTGGTGTTTTTTTTTTGTTTTGGGGGTTTTTTTTGTTTGTTTGTTTTTTGTGTGTGTGTGTGTTTTGTTTTTTTTTTTTCCTGAGTATTACAGCACCTCTTCCCAAAAAGGACAAACTGCTGTTTGCAAATGTTTTGGAAGTCAATTTTCTGAGAAGTATAAAAAACCCTCCTGTCTTGGATATTTCCAGACACATTACGTATTTTTCAGCAGTTCAGCATCCATGCTCTGTATTCTTTTTAGCATTTTTGAAGTGCTTGGAAAATGATTCCTGCACCAATGCTGACCTTCACTGTTTTGCTTTGTTCTCCTTTCCACCTGGTCCACAATATGTACATCAAAGTTCTTCATTTGAGATAAGAAGGATTTGGAAGCAGGCTGGCTCAGCACTAGCCAACAAAATAATCAAATGAGCCTTTTCATTTCTTTCATACCCCCCAACTTCTCTGTTTCAAAGACACTCCAAAAACAATCTGTACATTTAGTGAACAGAAGTGTTTTTATTACAGAAATCCTCCCTCTTCCACATGGATTGTCACAAGGGCTTTTTGGACATCTGCCCAATCGCAACATTTTGGCCTGTAGGAAAACAAGCAACAGATAGTGTGTTTGTTTGGCTCCTGATTCTGCAGTCATCTGGAACGGCGTTATTTGCCACTTGCACCCATAATTTCTGTTCCAACCAGTTCTTCAAAACATTCATTTAGGCTCATGGGAATAGAGAAAAAAAGTATTCAAAGATGCATATCTGATTATTTACATTTTTTCCTGTCTTCAGATTGTTTCAACAACACTTATTGAGTTTAGCAAAATGAAAATCAAGCCTTTGCACTTCCAGCTTGAAGCAGAGCAAGCACCAACAAAATTCCGGTTACATCCAAACACTTAAGACTCCTGGGAGCTGATATTAGTTAAACTTTACCTTCCTACCTTTCTTTTCCTTGCAATTGCTATTTGTGTGCCAAATGCACACGATATTGCTCAGGAACAGTAGCATGTGTGTCCTCTGGAGCTGAGTGAAGGCAAACAAGGTGTGCCCATCAAATGCTCTGAAGTTAAGGGGGGAAGTGGTGCTAATCCCAAGCAGATCTAGGAGTTACCCAACCTCATAACTTTTTCCTCCAGCAGATTAACTTTCATCTGCTATTCCTAGTAGCTGTGCAATTAAAAATCAAGGAAGAGTTTGTAATCTACTGGCAAGTAAATGCAGGAATGATATCCCAAATGGCTGATTTTCCATCATGTTCCATTTAGTGCCAGCGGTCCCTCTTCTGCATAAGACAATAATTTATCACTTGTAGCCACCATTTTTTTCACCATCCATGGATATTTTTTAAGGAGTTTGTAAAAAGTACCCAAGCAAAGTATCTGTCTTGTATCTATACACTTTTTTTCATTTTAATGTACCTTGTGGGTAGTATGAAGGCTGACTGTAAATGTCACTATAAAAGATGATGTGGCTTTACACTGGTTTAATACTCTAACTACAGCTTCTTATGAAAGATGCCAGGAAACTCTAGACTGAGGTGGAAATGCCATGGAAAAAGCAGATTGTCCAGATCCTCTTCCATGAGCACCTGCTAAATGCCTGTGCTGTCCATCCTGGATGTCCTGGTGTTCTGGCTCATAGCTCTAAATTTAGTCTTCAGCCTGCAGGCCTTTTGAGAGTCCTCAGGGAGAGAAGTATTGTGGCTGAGGTGTTCCGAGCTGACTTTAGGACTGGACAACCTTCCCATTTGGCTGGAGCATCTCGGCCTCCACGTATACTGCTGTTCCTGCCCTTGTGCACACCTTCAAGCAGTGCTTGGTTTCTGCTGATGAAGGGCAGACGTGAAGTTGGCTTTGATTTGGGCCATGTGCTCACTTCCAATGTTTCTGTTTCAGAGCTGGGAAAGTGCAGAATTTGGGTCTGGCTGGAGGTGGAAAGCCCAGATTTTGGCACACGGCTCTTTCAAGGACCATTAAGATTTCTGCTCTTCACACATAGCGGGCGCTTATCATTTTGTCCAGACTGCTACAGTGCCGGCCACCATGGGGTCTTCCCCTGGGCCTTCTCCTGGGCAATCCTGCTTGAGAGACCAGATAATCTTATGTATGTTTCTCTTCCCTTCCAGATGTCAACAGTTGGCTGCTCACCTTCGGGTTCCAGCTGCACAATGTCATCCCCGGCTACCCCAAGCCAGACATGGATGCCATGGAGCCATCCTATGAGCTAATCCACACACAGATGAAAACTCAAGAATGGGACAATAGCAAGGTGATGATGTAACTCCGTACTGTATCTCATGCCCTTATCAGCAAACTATCCATTTGCAATGTTGATTGAAAAAGCTTCTACCAGCATGTTATGAGGTTAAGAGCAAGTCAGACCCCATTCCAGTATTGAAATCTGACTGAATAATCACATCTTAAGTTCCCTACTGCCATGGTGCTTTTTCCTGTGATATTTTCTGGTGGTTGCTCAGTGGAGTGGTGTGTTACTGTTTCTTTCTCCCACAAGAGGCCCTGTTATCATGTATTGCAGGCTAAATTCAAGGCCTTTGCACTCAGGATTCTTAGAAATTAAAAATAAAAAAACAAATCTTAATACAGAATAAGTTTATAAAGACTTTTTTTTTTGTTCTAGAAACTTATTCAATCTGGTTTAAAATGTCTTAAACAAGAAGTCCCTCTACTTCCATAGGAAACTGTTCTGCATTGCAGAGAGTCTTACCAGAAAGAATTTTTAGATTACATTATACTTTCATTTTACCTGAGTGGGTTTAATCCCATGTAACTGTGTCCTGCTTTCAAACACAGGCTTGCATCCCAAGCCATTTTGGTAGATGCTGGTGCAAAATTCAGTGATAAAGTTGGCAAGAAAAAAAGCTTTTGCAGCCCAATCATTTCCCCATCTTCCTGCTGGGAATTACTCAGGTGAAAGCTGGAGGCAGCACTGTTAAAGGTTAGAACACTGGGTCAGGATTTGAGAGCCCTGGGTTAACTTCCAGCCCTACTGCTTATCAGTGCATGACCTTGAAAATGTCACTTACCTCTCAGGATTCTCTTTCATCTCGTAGCCTGATTGTATTCTGGGGTTGCTTTCATCTGTTTAGTCCAAATCCTCTTAAGTCTGAACTCCCACTTGTTATTGCTGTGTGTTCAAACATTGCAAGAGCAGTGAGGCACCAACGTGCTTGGGGAGATCAGGACATGCTCTCAACATTTCTGCTAATAAAACAGTATCAGTAGGCAATGGAATTGATTCCATCTGCCCTGCTAGCCTCTCTGTGACTTCACTGAAATTCTGATATCCTGCAGCAGATTCTCGAGGTACACATCTTAAACCAGGAGGTCACATCTCCTGAACCACAAAGGTATCACAAAGGTACGAACAAATTTCTGTAGATTGATAATAGTTGTGTGTCAGTCCATCATTGGTACTCAGCCTCATAGCCATGGTGAAGACAAGTTAAAATGTACCAGCTTCAACTTCAACAAGAAATTTATATGAAGTGTCACTTAATAATACAGGAGGAACTAAAAAAACTCTGCCTTTTGCTACCATGACTGAGTTGATGCTTGAAAACTATTACAGTGCAGTAACTCAGTTGTGTTTTGGAGATCAGAGACTCCCTTTTTGTTTCTTATTTCCTTGGATTAAACAATAAAATGCTAATAAAACAGTAACAGAAGTTATTTCTGTAATGAGAGAGAGCCTCAGGATTTTTCTTCCTCTCTGATGTGACAGTCTCCCTGGGCAAAGCTGTACAGGAGTAGGCAAACAGGAAACGCTCATCCAGAGACTATGCTGAAGACAGTCTCCGAATTGTTATGTGCAGTAGATAAAACTGTCAAAGAACCACCACAGAAATTATTATAAGCAGTGTTATTATATTATTTTTTAACTTTAGTTCATTATGTGTATTATAGTGTGTATATATATATATATAAAACTTTTTTGCGTGTATTATAAGATCATTATTTGACTTATTGAATAGCCAAGTAACTTGAGTGACAGCTTGAGGTGAAGGCTGACCCTTGCTCATACAGGCAGATAAGCTAGAAATAAAATCGAGGAGAGCCCTCCCTTCCATCCACCCATTTTAGGTGAATCTGCCTGAACGAGTAATAAGAAGAAAAGAAAATCTCCATGCCCCTCACAGGTTTTTAAAGCCAGAAGCTGCAGTGAAGACTGTGCAGGGATCTGCTCGTTAAAAGAGGGCTTTATACAGCTGTCATGCTTCCAGATGAGTCACTTTGCACTCGTATGTTGAAAGTGGAATTTAACCATTGCTGGCTGTTTTGTATTTTTCCCCTGTGTTATGACAGCAACAAAACATGAGTATTTTTATTTCAGCCTACAGTTGCAGGATCATGCTGTGATAGCAAGTGGCTCTTAAATGCTCTAGAGCAGGCTTCCCTTGCTTTCTGTCACACCCAGCATATTGTAGGCACATATTTGCTTATATCAAATTCATTCACATATGATACCTGAACACATGATCCATTTTCTCCTACGCCTATCCATGCATCCAACACTGATGTTTCACATAAAGTTCTGTTCACTTCTAACCCTTCCAGGCATCAATACATGCTCCCAGACACAGTCCAGCCCTCCTTCCCACTGGTTGTCTGTATTTATTGTAGAAGCATGTGGAAAAAACTATAAACTTCTGAAAATGTCACATAGGAAATGACAAAATTAAACCAAGGTAAACGAAAACATAGGAAACACTTTCAGAAAATAGGACTGATCAGACTGTTAGATGGTCTTGCAGAGCATACAGAGCAAGCTCTAGATCTTTTGTCATTTCAAGGTAGCCTGGACAAGGCATTCATCACTGAATGATGTACCACAACTTTCTCATCTCCATGTCTTCTGACCCCTGGTTTCTCTGGGTCACATACCTCCTTGTGATAGACCAAAGCATATTTGAGCTACTCCACTGGCTTTGCCGATCAAAGCTATGACCCAGCAGATTTGAGTCTGTTCTTTTATCAGAGAGGAACAACCAACAGGAGCACAAGGGCAAAGCAACTAACGCCCATAAATGGCTGTTTCGTCTCTCTTCAGAGTGCATAACCAGAGGGCCCTAGCGTCTTCTTCCAAAAGATTTGTGGTACTTGCCTTGCAGGTCTGGAAGACAGGAGAGATAATTCTGACTTGGTGCATCCACCACCTCAAAAACAGCCAGCATGTCATAAACCTCACACTAACCCCCTGAAGCTCTGAAGTGACATTTAAAATCCAATACTCCATCATGCAGCACTCCTCCCCCCCTCCTCCCCACAACTGTGAGGCTGTCACTAAATTGTTTGTTGAACACGTTCAGTGTTATTGGCCACTGGGGGCCTCTGGGTGACCTCTGGTATATTGTGGAACTGCTGCACCTGAATCCAATTTCTCTTCTGGTTTTTTGTTGGGTTTTTTGGTGTTTGTTTTTTTTTTTCCCCTTTCCTTCTGTCTTGTTGAGCTGTCAGGTAATTGTTGGAGCCAGAACAACTCTATTTCCAGGGAGGGGTGTTTTGGAGTCAGCACTTGTATCATTATCTACATCCTGTTATAACTACCCTTCTTTCTATCCCATGGGCGCTGTCTCCAGGAAGGGTCCTGTTTTCTGCAGTGCCTGTTAGAGGCTTTGCTGGAGAAGTACTTTTTGGCATCCCCTCTGGAGCATTTTGGAGGCAAGGGCTGCTCTGGGATGCTTAGCCAGGAAGTGAGCTATAGGGCTGTGCTTTCTGGCAGAGCTTCTTCCAAGGACAATCTGTTTGAGGGATGGGCTCTGCCGGTGTTCATCATTCAGGGAAGGCATCCTGACGTTTTAGGTACTTTGGCCTGGGCTTAGACCATCATACTCTGCACATCTGTCCATCAGCCCCCAGTTATGTTTTGCAAATGTAGTGGTCAGTTTTCAAAGGATCTAATGCAGGGAAAGGAGTTGAAGTCTCAAAGACCTTAAGCTCTTGAGGTTTTATGAAAATAGATGAGCAATCTGAAAAATTATGAGCAAGAGAAGGAGGTAAATCCTCTCACTTCTCCACACTTGAAATCTGCTTAATGAACTCAACCTCGTTATCCCCTTACAGCCGTGTACAGTGGTGGGGTGGAGGACAGACCTGTCCTCTGAGCCCCTGAGTCAGTGCTCCTGTTTGGCTCATTCCCAGCCAGGCAGCATCCAGAGCATCCTCAGTGGCCCATGGCTCACCTCTGCTGCTCCACACATTGCCTCTTGGCCAACCCGCCTGCAGCACAGCCGTGCTGGTGGGCACATCCCAATGGAGACTTGTCTCCAGGTGGTGGCCACGTGGAATATAGGGAGGAGATTGATGGCTGAAAAATGGGTTTGTTAACAGAGACCTAGAAGGTAAATAAAAAGGGGGCATATAAAAAGAGGGAGAGCAACTTTTTACACTGGTAAATAGGGATAGGTCAAGGGGGAACAGTTTTAAATTAAAACAGTAGAGATATAGATTAGATGTTAGGAAGAAAATTCTATACCCAGAGAGTAGTGAGGCACGGGAACAAATTTCCCAGATAAGATGAGGATACCCCATCCCTGGGATTGTCCAAGGCCAGGTTGGATGGGGCTTTCGGCAGGCTGGTCTAGTGGGTGGCATCCCTGGCCATGGTGGGGGGGGTTAGAAGAAGATCATCCTTTAGGTCCCTTACAGACCAAGCCTTTCTGTGATTCTATGGTAAATAGGAAGGAGTTAAAAATGAATCATATATCAGAGAAATCACAACTTCCAAACCTTTTGGAAAAAGTAGTTTTCTGCATTGTAAGCCATATGGTGATAAGAGAAACACCTATCTGTCTATAATGGCACAAGGATAGAAAGAAACTTGGAAGCATGTTCACATATTTCACATCTTGGATCCTTGATGGGAAATTAAAGCTTTCAGTCTCACACTGGAAGGCGGTATTTAAAAACAACAGATGATAGGATCTGGCGATGGTATTTCAAATCCTCAAGAGGTGCTGGCAAAATGCAAGAGGCTATTCAGAGATCCCAGTAATGTGCCTCTCTCCTGAGCTTTGTGCAGCAGAGAACAAATGATGAAGGTCGTTCTCTTCTCTCCAAAGGGTTGTTACTAGATAAAGTGAAATGTCACCTAAGGACATCTGATTAAAAAAGACTGTGAGGAAAAACAAACCCAGCATATTTGTCACTCACATCGAGCAACAAATATTGAAATAAAATAGCGATGAATTCCCTTCTTTCTTCTGTAAAACTGGTTTATAGATGCCTTGGTTTACAGTTGCTAAAAGCGGTAGCATTTTTTAGAGACTAGCACATGCTGCTGCAGCTTTGGATGGAAATTTTCTTTTGCTTTTCCTTTCCAGTTCATTGAAATGAGTTCTAAGATTAAACAGAAATGGTAATTTCAAAGTCAGGGATACACTGCCTCTTTGAACTACGTATAATCTGTTTGTCTCCACCCTCTTTATATTCACAGCACAGCATACACGCTGGCTGTGCTCTGGTTTGCTTTAATTTTTATTGGTTGGGGTTTTTTTTCTGTTAGATGTGTTTGCTTTTCCTTTTAAAGGAGTGCTGTTCCCAAATACACTCTTTTATCAAAGAAATGCACTAAAAAAGTCATTTCAAAGGCATCCTGGTCTTGTTTTCAAGGTTACAGAGATGCATTTAGTTATTGAAATAGTTGATAGTTAATAGTTACGTTTGAGCAACCTGGTGTAGTGGAAGGTGTCCCTGCCTGTGGCAGAAGGTTTGGAACTAGATGATCTTTAAGGTCCCTTACAGCCCAAATCAGTCTGTGATTCTCAGTGATGGTGAATGTTCAGCATTACAGCTTTGCATGTCTCATTTCCTACTTGCCTATGTGAAAAAAAGGTGGGGAGAGCCCAGAAGTAGCTGTTCCTCAGTAGAAAACCATTTGGTTGCACTTTTGTTCTTGATTAAGACACCTAAAGATAGGTCTTTGCCTGTGAATTTAGTATCTGGTGATGTCCAGATCCACTGGTTTGCTGGGGCAGCCTAATTTGGAGGCAGTCATAGAGGATCTTTACCTAATAACTTGCTCATAATTGAAAACACACTAGAGTTCCTGCAGCTCATCAGGAATAAGGTGATGGAGACAAAACTGCAGGGGAACAGGGGCAATTTCTGATATGTATTATTTGCCCATACCCAGCACTGCCTTCTCCAAGGTGATAATCAGTGGATGATGCAATTAATTCCAGGGACTCTTCATCACTCAACTGCTGGTAAACAAGGTGATGTATATATAGGTGGTGATACATAAGTGATCACAGGACATAGCAGTGTAGCACAGAAGACCTGATTTACATCCTTGAGTGAGCAGTGATTCAGTGTGAGTGCTGAGAGATGCCTTTTCCCATCACTGCTAAATGTTACTGAGGCAAGTTGGAAGGGCAACATGACATACAAAGCGGTAAAGGGACCACCTAAAGTCAGCCCCAATGAGACACACCTGAGAAGAAGAACTCTCCATTTAAATCTCTTTGAAGAGGAAGAAGCTAATTACCAAGGCTGTGCAGTGTGCACTTGTTTAGAACAGTAAGTGTTTCATGGAGCCTAGAAGCCTAATTGTTCCATGTCCATCATCACTGACATCTACATTAATTACGTCCATTTTTTGCATAATTAGAGAACTTATGCAATTGGCAGAGAAGCTGGGCTCGGCTCCCTATCAGTCTGTTAATTATATTGCTCTCTGGGTGGTGTGTGAGATGCCCCACAGGCAGGATGGAGAAAACCAGAAAGAGCTCCCTTTTCACAGGAGACGGGTTCCTACTCCACCTGCTATGCTGTCAGTCAGGAAGGGAAAAGGAGAAGGTACACCAGCCTGCTCAGCACTTTGATTAAAAGTAATTTCTGGGGATTTTAATGTTTTACAACCCAAACTGTGCTTTTTAAGTTGTGTTCCTCTATTCCCATATAGTTTCCTCTTTTATCAGTCAAAACTGCTCATAACTTCCAAGTGAGTTCCAATGCTCAATCCTTTATTTTATTTTTTTTTAATAATTTATGACTCTTCCCTGGAAATGGCCACCATGGAAATGAGGGTTTATTTCACTTCCCTCACCATGTTACAAGTCTTGTTTGAGAGGTCCACACTGAAATGCCTGCATGATCTGATTTGTCTTTTTGTACCCAGGATGTGAGCATTTAGGTCGTGGACATTTTAAGGCAATATCCTTCACGGGTGTTAAATTTCCTCAAAATAATTGGAATGGAGCAAACTTTTCTTTGTAGCCTATTTTTAATCCTGGGCATCATTACATTATTGAACTGAGCCGTTGGCACTGCCAGGAGAGTTTTGTCATAGAATCCTCTTGCTTTTGTGAAATTTGAGCAAATAATTGTTCACGAGCAGGAGTCTGTAAGAAGCTGGCGCTGCCATGAATTGATGAGAGCATTTCCAGAGCATTTTGCAGTAATGATGAGCTGCTGACTTGCTGTGTGCTTGCTCCATTATACACTAACAGCAAAAGTGACTTTGTTTTGCACTCGACGGCAAATGATCTGGGCTATTGTCTCTCAGCAGTTTTGCTTCAATATAAGCCAAAACTTGATCATCAGGTGTGGTTGGCCTTAACTCAGACAGCCTGGCAAATTGCAGAGGGTTTTCAGGAAACAGGTTTTGGATTTAATGCCTTCCTTGAGTTTTGAACAACCTGCTTTGGCCAGGCCGAAATGGAATACAGAGGGGTTATGGCCACTTTGGGGATCATACAGCTCATGCAGGGCTTTTGAAGGCAGCACAAGGAGTTACAAAGTGGAGTTAAAATAGAAGAAACTTTTACAAATGTTCCCACACTTCACAGAAAATCTGAAAGCGTTTGGTAAAGCATCATGGCCACAAGAGGAATTGTTTCTTACATGCAGAAGAACACTGAAATGCAACCTGAAAATGTGTGTCTAAATTCAACCCTCAGACCACTGAGACAAAAAATCCTTTTCTACCTCTACATCCTCCAGTCTATGAGATTAAATACAGTTCAGTTTACAGAAACAATGAACATTAGGGGGACAACACGTCTCTTTCATGAAAAAGAATTAAAATTCTGAAAAAATGTGATAAGGGGAAAAAAATAATGGAGTTCTTCACTACATGTTTCCAGTATGTTTTCCTGCTCTCCAGCATCCTAATAATGCCTTTGGGTCATCAGGTTCCTCTTTCTAATATGTCTTTCTCTTCTTTCTCTCCCTGCTCAGTCCATTTTGGGTGTCCAGTGTGAAGTGCAGAAGCAGCTGAAGGCCTTTGTCACCCTGGAGCGCTTCGAACGAATCTACAGCTCCAGCATCGCTGGGTGTCGGCATGTCAAGAAGAACAAGAACTTTGCTTCTGGAGGCTCCATCTTTGGCAAGGGCGTCAAGTTCGCCATGAAGGATGGGCGCGTGGCCACCGACATCATCAGCGTGGCCAATGAGGATGGACGGAGGATCGCGGCCATCCTGAACAACGCCCACTACCTGGAGAACTTGCACTTCACCATCGACGGGGTGGACACGCACTATTTCATTAAGCAGGGGCCATCGGAGGGCGACCTGTCCATCCTGGGCCTCAGCGGCGGGCGGAGGACCCTGGAGAACGGCGTGAATGTGACAGTGTCCCAGATCAACACAGTGCTGAGTGGGAGGACTAGACGCTACACGGACATCCAGCTCCAGTACGGTGCACTGTGCCTAAACACGCGCTATGGGACCACCTTGGACGAGGAGAAGGCACGTGTCCTGGAGCTGGCCCGGCAGCGCGCTGTCACACAAGCTTGGTCCCGGGAACAGCAGAGACTGCGGGATGGGGAGGAGGGTATTCGCTCGTGGACAGAAGGGGAGAAGCAACAAGTGCTAAACACGGGCCGGGTACAGGGCTACGATGGCTATTTTGTGATCTCAGTGGAGCAGTACCCTGAACTCTCAGACAGCGCCAACAACATCCACTTCATGAGACAGAGCGAAATGGGCAGAAGGTGACAGAGAGGGTCAATGCGGTGACTTCTTGCCAAAGACAGCTACTCTTTTGTGGCCACTTACCTGACTGTGTTGTACTCAATCCTTTTTCTAAACTGAACAAGGTGGGGGGGAGGAAAATAGCAAGAGAAGGAGTAATACGGTTGCACTGTAACTCATGCAACATACTTTTTTCCCTCTTTAATTTGGCCTTCACGTGTTTTTTGCAATGAACAGAAGGTATATTTTGCCGTAGTGTGATCACAGTGAAATTTACTGTCTCGTGTCCTTTTTTTTTTTTTCCTTTTTTTTTTTTGGTTCTTTTCCCCCCTCTTTGTGAGGAATTTGAAGTGGGGAGTCGTCAACGTACATCCTTAGGTGTAAGTGCGAAATGGGTGTCTGTGCTAACTTGTGCCATCCTAACCCTTTCTGATTTGGGGCAGGGACATAGCCTTCCACCTGGAACAGGGGGAGCCCGCAGCGTGCCGGAGAGCTCCTCCCAGAAAGAAAGGAGATGGAAGACAATGCTGATTCTGATACTCTGGAAGTGACCATCCGAATCATGTGCCTCAAAAGAGACCTTACAAGTAGTTTTCACGTTTCACTTGGGACATAAAGTGTTTCTTTGGGGGCTCCTGCTGAGCAGAAGTAGATTATAGAGGCAAAGGAGCTAATTATATTACCTTGCAAGATGATTCTCTTCCTTCCTGAACTGGAATAAAAAAAGAAAAAATATCAGTCTTTTTTCATTATGAGAGTAGATACTTTTGGGTTTTCTTGTGTATGCGCAAATCCTGGTTTTAGTTAAATAACCTAGAAAAAGCCAAGAAAAGGGACTCCTGCTCTATTGAGAAAAGCTGAAATAAACCCTCTCTCATACATAGAGCTGTTCTATAGGTGGATTTAATGCACCCATGTTGTACATTTGCTAATGGCATAACTTCATTAAATGTATAGTGTTTCAGTACATGAGGCTACGTGTTTAACAGTCCACTGTGCTGTATCTGATAAAACCAGTTAATTTTTAAGAAGCTGATTTGAATTTAAAAGTAGTTATAGTATCCCAGTGACATACCACTGAAAATTAGAGCCAAACCCTGCTTTTCCTGATTCTGGAGCTTGTATTTATTGGCTGGGAAATGCAGTTTGGAGTAGCATGCTGGCAAGTCATTTATGACTATGGCAGATAAATGTCTCCTGGGGACTTTGGCAGCAGGGATTTTAAAATGTTTAATAAGTAGCAACAGCTTGTGCGGGGTGGGACAAGAAGGAGAATATTGAAATCAACCCTCTCACTGTTTCTTACACAAGCTCGAATTTAATGGAGAGCCCTGTTAGCTCTGACTGTTAGCAGTGACGAGGGGGAGGTTGAGTGGAAATGCCCACTACAGAGAGGACCAAGTGCTTTAATAAGAAACTGCTGACAAAGTTGCTTGGCATGCTAATGTAATTCGTATTCACATAACCTCTGTGCTCTGGTATTTGCAAGAGTCCTTGAAATTCAAGGGAGCAGGGAGATGAGCTCAGCATCCTCTTCCCCACCTGGAACAGTCACATGCTGTTCCTGCAGGCAGAAGTGTGTTACCCCACCTCTCAGTGGAGTTCTGGCTGGAGGTGGCCAACCCTGGTCCCAAACAGGTGTCTCTGTCACACTGACGCCTGCACGTATCCTGACTCTTAGAGCTCTCTTGTGTCTCTCTGGGAACAGCTCAGTCCTGATTTTTTTTTTTTTTTAATTCCGTCCACTTTGGCTTTTCCAGTTCTGCAGAGAGATAACCCAAGACATGCAAGTCCATGCCAAGGCTGTTTCCTTACTCGGAGTCCTACAATGCACCTGTGTACTCAGAGGCAGCTCTTCTGCACTCATGCCATCACCACTGCCATCCTCCAGCACAGACTGACACTCCTCAGCAGGATCTTGCCCTCAGATACAGCGGGGGTGTGTGTTGGCCATGCAGTCCTCGAGCACTGAAACATTGGCAGCCCCGGTGCTCTCACGGTTTCTCCATAGATGCCGGCTGCCAGCTCCATCTGCCTTGCTTGTCTGTTCCCGGGTGCTTGCCAGGAGGATGGTGATGGGATGGAAACTAACAGACTGTTCCTCCTCCATTCCCAAATCCCTAATTACTTGGGCTGCGTGGCCATGACCAGCAGTATGGGTTTGATTTTCTGGTCGTCTCTCCTGCTTGCAGCAAGGGTGATGATGCTGGTGCTGCATCCCAGCGCTGTACTCTGAACCACCCCTTGCAGCACACAAGCTTTATTACTTTGGCAGGAGTGAACCACAGGCAGCTGGAAGGGGTATCCAGCTGTGGCAGAGCCAGGTGGGAGAAGGTGTGTTGGCCAGACCCGCTCCAGGCTTTGGCAAGGAGCAGTTGCTTTGGCAGCTGCCTGCCAGGGATGGTTAAAAGGCCATGGCATTGCCACCTGTATGGCTGGTATGAAGCGCTTGGTAAGCCTGGGTTGCCCTGAGGATGCACTGATGGGGATTAGGGGCAGTGTTAGCCAAACCAGCAGTAGCCACCTACTTGAAGGAAGCAGCACCTTTTTCCCGGTGTTGTCCAGCTCCTTGCTTCCCCCTCTCCATGGCACACCAGGGACATACCCCTCTTAGAACCTCAAACTTGTGATGGCTGTGGGTGTCTAAAACAGCATGAATGGAGAAAAAAGAGACCTGCAAGAAGCTGGGTCAAAAGGTGTGAACCCCTGGTAAAGACCAGCAGGGCAGAGAGAGCTCGATGTGCCTCCCATTTACACTGCCCCACTCCGAGCAGCTCCGAAGAGAAGTGGTGCTTCTGTATCCGTCCCCGTCCATGTGTTACAATGCTAAGAGGAGCAGTGCAAGAATAAATGGGCCATGTTTCCACGGAGCCAAGAAAAGGGATTCGAGTGTAAAATATTCCTACTGGAACCCTGCCAGCCTGAGATGGCACCTCTACAGCCTTATGCAGACTCTTCAGGTTATTACATGTGCTAATGACTTTGAGGAGTTCACCATTTTTCAAGAGTCTCCCAGTCCCACCATGCACGCCCAGCATGCCCGGAGCCAGGAGCCCAGAGCTCTGCGCCATGGCCAAGGCAAGCCCCTCAGGTTGCATTTCTCTGCATCCTCAAGCAGCACTGGGATGTGACTGCACCTGTCTGCCTGCCAGGTCCATGACGGTCTTCTCCTGGGCCTGCAGCAAGCGTGGGAACTATGGACATTGTGTCAAAAAGGGAAAAAAATATATATGTAAAAGTATGTATATGTATATGTTGCTCCTTTATCAAAACAAAAACTTAAAAGGAATAGCTGTCTAATACTGGGGACAAACCTGTCCAAAGACAGCTACTACATTCCTGAATCCTCAGCCTCTGTGAAAGCTTCCCACTTCACCTAGATGGCAAAACAAGAACATTTTCAGTCCTGAAACCCTAAATTTACCCCTTCATTAATGAAAAATGCTTTTTCTACAGGAATTCAAGTGCATTTCTGTGGTATGGGCTGTGAATACAAAGAGTTGTGCCCTCGTGAAGGGACAGCACTCTTCTATCCACAAGCATTTCCACTCTATTGATGGCCCCATAGCCTTTTCCCAGCCTTTTTGTTGTCCCTTTTGCATGCCCATGGCACCATGCTGGCTGCCTGACCCTTCTTGCTTTGCTTGTGTGCAGGAGTGCAGTAATTCGTTGCTTCCATAAGACCAGAAGGTTCTGGGTGCAAATCCCACAGCACTATCACAGGATCAAAGAATGGTTTGGGTTGGAAGGGACCTTAGAGATCATGGTGCCATGGGCAGGGACACCTTTCACTAGACCAGGTTGCTCAAAGCCCCATCCAGCCTGGCCTTGAACACTTCCAGTGATGGAACATCCACAGCTTTCCTGGGCAACCTGTGCCAGTGCCTCACAACCTTCACAGGAAAGAACTTCTTCCTACTACCTAATCTGCTCTCTCTATTTGAAGCCATTCCTCCTTGTCCTGACACCCCATGCCCTTATCCAAAGTCCCTCTCCAGCTCTCTTGGAGCCCCCTAGGCACTGAAAGGGTCTCTAAGGGCTCCCCAAAGTTTCCTCCAGGCTGAACACTCCCAACTCTCTGTATCCATAGCAGAGGTGCTCCAGCCCTCTGAGCATCTTAGTGGCCTCCTCTGGACTTGCTCCAACAGCTCAATATCTCTCTTGTGTTGGAGAACATAGAGCTGGATGCAGCACTCCAGGTGGGATCTGATGAGGGCGGAGCAGAGGGGCAGAATCGCTTCCCTCGCCCTGCTGCCCACGCTGCTGGTGATGCAGCCAGGATGTGTTTGGCTTTCTGGGCTGTGAGTGCACGTTGATGGGTCGTGTTAGCTTCTCACCCAGCAACACGCCCAAGTTTTTCTCCCTAGGGCTGCACTCCATCCATTCTCTGCCCAGCCTGTATTTGTGCTTGGGACTGCCCCAGCTGAACTTCATGAGGTTCACACAGGCCCACCGCTCAGGCTTGTCAAAGTCCCTCTGGATGGCATCCCTTCCCTCCAGCGTGTCAACCACTGTTCTAGATGCCGTTTCAAAGGCCCGTTCAAAGGCACAGCAGACCATCTCCTGGGGAAAATGTCACTGTGCTTTAAGTCTCCCGTGCTTTAAGGCTTGATTTTGAGAAGTCATTTTTTTCTTGACTCGCAAAAAGAGGACTTGGCCCTCACCAAAAGGAGTTCCCCATCCAAATACAAAGGTGTAACTTCACTTACTTTCAACTCTGGTCTTGTCTCCAGTCCAAAGGGTGGTGAGAAGGATCCTGACTAAATCTCACAGCTCAGAGGAGAAAACCTAGTGCTCTGGAGTGAGGTCTGCATCTCTCAGTGAGAGCAGTAAGGAGCAACAGCTCAAGACTTCAATATCTGGAGCTGGTACTGAAACATGCTCCATTTGAAGAAACAACAGTGGTGGGACCTACTTGGTGTGGCATCCAAACATGAGCAGTGCCATGAGGATTTTGCAGCTGAAAAACATCCTGTGTGCTCAGCCCCAAGGGTAAAGAAGCAAGACTAATTAGGCATCACGAGAAATGCTACGTTTGTTCCCTCTGAGATCTTTATTTTATTTTATTTTTTCCCTTTCAACTGAAGATTGGCACTTGGAAAAATCATTAAGCAGCGGTGACCAGAGGGAATCATGCAGCTCATCATATCTTTGTCATCACCACTATTGATCAGAGCCACAGAGAAAATGGGCCAACAGCGCTAAAAAACACCCGGCGAGGGCCGATGAGATGAAGGTCATTAAGAGCCCGGTGCTTGATTCAGGTTTAAAAGACACAGATGAGTGGGAGCAGTCCCTGAGACACCATTTGGCCATAACTTAAGAACAATGAGGGATTTCTGTAATATATCTGTAGTTGCTTTATTGAGCGTAGGGACCGGCATGAGATTCTGCTCAGCCTATTATACAGACAGTGTAACCAGAATAAATCAAAATTGTTCAAAAAAACCCAAACCTAATAAAGTACTTTTTCAGCTGTGACTTGTAAGTGTCACCGTGATGGATGGCAGCGCAATCCATTATGCAAAGACAAGGTTCTTAACATGAAATTTTAGAATTCAATTTTACGATTTATAAAGAGGGCCCCCCTCATATTTACGGCACAGCAGTCTGTTTTGATTCAATCTCTGCGTAATTGAAACCAGGGCCAGGGATCATGGTTAGTCCTGTGGCTGCTTTTTAAAAGAGGAGGAGAAATGACTGCCTAGAACATTAGTAATGGAGCTCGGGAGATCGCTTTGCTTGTTAAATCTTACTCACTTTATCTCCTCACCGTGGTGGCACTGCCAAACCTGGTGAATATGGACACTGTGCCTCCATGCCAGGGATGAATTTGATGGGATAAGATTTGGCTGCCATGTGGCCAGCAGCATCCTCCATCCCATGGTGAGCATGGTCTGGGGCATTTTTGTTCCTGTTGCTACAGTCCTCCACAGGACAAGATAGCTTTTCAGTACCTCTTTTTATTATAATCACTCATTTTATTATGATCACTAAATAGTTCCCCGTTACACCAAAGAATGTTCATGAGTTTTGTAAAAATAAAAAAAAAAAAACCTACAGCTCTCTTGTGTTTGCTTTTTTTTTTTTATTATTTTGTTTGTTTTGGGGTTGGTTTTTGTTCATCTCTTGAATATATTTAAATAGAATTACTGGCAACTGCAGAGCAAACCTCAAACAGACACCACAGGGACACATAAGGCCCTGTCCAGGACCCCCCTTCTTGCTCCCGGATGAAGGGCCTTTGCTTGTCCTGAGGGCCATTTCCTGTGGCAGTTTTCCATCCTCTGCCACCTCAACCAAAAACAACTCAGCCCACCCAAGGGAAACCTTTTGTGTTTCTTTCCTGCTCTCCTTTAACTACCATGAAACTTTGTGTTCCTGACCAAGTGTTACATAGCTCAGCTGTTAACTCCCATTCCAGAGGTCAGTGCTTTCTGGGGAGCATAGAAAACCACAGATGAAAATTAACTTAAAATATATATATACATATATATATATAATTTTTTTTCCTTCGAGATGGAAACTGTTCAAGCAAACAATAAAACTTTCAAAAAAGAAAGTTAAAGTGTTTGGACAGTTTGCAGATGTTATTGAAGTAACCAGTCAAAGAATCACACTTTTCTATTAAAAAGAAAAATGTTTATTTTGTGAGAGGACTTCTAATGCAGCTCCAGCCGAGACGAGGACTTTGTATCGAAGCTGCATCTGTAAGCCCAGCACTGAAGACTCTTGTCATTAACCTGTGTAATAATTTTCCTGAGGTCTGGAACTAATTTTTTGAGAAATTTTTTTTCTCGATATTTTGTGTTTCTAATACTGTATTCTTGACTGTGTAAATAGAACCAGGCTGTAAATAAGTGCAGATGTAGATACCTTCTAGAAAAAAAAAAGCGAACAGACAGAAATGACCATGTGTAGCCTTCAGTGACAAATAAAAGAATATTTTGTGTTTAAATAGTGCTTTCTTTTTTTTCTGTGAAAATGTTTCATGTCTTCACCCCAGCTCTTCAGTCCTTACATGGGAGATGGACCTGGCAACGGAGTTGACCAAAATGTCCCCCCACTCCTCAAATTTGCACCCAAACGTGCATTCCCCACCTGTACATGGGGGTGGCAAGTGCCCCCAAGGCTTTCCCAAACCAGGAGGTACTGCTTGGGATTCAGAGCCTNACAACTCAGCCCACCCAAGGGAAACCTTTTGTGTTTCTTTCCTGCTCTCCTTTAACTACCATGAAACTTTGTGTTCCTGACCAAGTGTTACATAGCTCAGCTGTTAACTCCCATTCCAGAGGTCAGTGCTTTCTGGGGAGCATAGAAAACCACAGATGAAAATTAACTTAAAATATATATACATATATATATATAATTTTTTTTCCTTCGAGATGGAAACTGTTCAAGCAAACAATAAAACTTTCAAAAAAGAAAATTAAAGTGTTTGGACAGTTTGCAGATGTTATTGAAGTAACCAGTCAAAGAATCACACTTTTCTATTAAAAAGAAAAATGTTTATTTTGTGAGAGGACTTCTAATGCAGCTCCAGCCGAGACGAGGACTTTGTATCGAAGCTGCATCTGTAAGCCCAGCACTGAAGACTCTTGTCATTAACCTGTGTAATAATTTTCCTGAGGTCTGGAACTAATTTTTTGAGAAATTTTTTTTCTCGATATTTTGTGTTTCTAATACTGTATTCTTGACTGTGTAAATAGAACCAGGCTGTAAATAAGTGCAGATGTAGATACCTTCTAGAAAAAAAAAAGCGAACAGACAGAAATGACCATGTGTAGCCTTCAGTGACAAATAAAAGAATATTTTGTGTTTAAATAGTGCTTTCTTTTTTTTCTGTGAAAATGTTTCATGTCTTCACCCCAGCTCTTCAGTCCTTACATGGGAGATGGACCTGGCAACGGAGTTGACCAAAATGTCCCCCCACTCCTCAAATTTGCACCCAAACGTGCATTCCCCACCTGTACATGGGGGTGGCAAGTGCCCCCAAGGCTTTCCCAAACCAGGAGGTACTGCTTGGGATTCAGAGCCTCTCTGAGACACTGAGGGAGCCCCCATTCCAGTAGAAAGGTAAGCAAACTGAGAAACTACACTGTGCACTCCAAAAAATGCTTAACTAATCAAGATCATTAGATTTAGTGATATGTCCAGCAGAAACCTGTGCGTCTGATCCTCATTCATGCAGGGGGAGAAGAAAAGCTGCTGCAGCACGTTCCACAGCGATCCAGGGAAACCCTTGTGTGATTCTTGATACTGCCTGGTCCAGCCCCACTGGCAGCTTGTTCTGATGCTTCAGGAAAAAAATCCAGAATAACTTCAGAAAACAGGGCCCAAAAACATGTGTGTTCAGAAAACGTGTGTTGAGGGAAGTATTCTTGTGTGGTCCTTGGGGACAACCTAATGGGAAAATGAAGCATAGGACTGGGTAGCAATCTCTGGAGGAGGAGCAGGGAGTTGCTATCCAGGTTTACTGCCGGAACATTGTTCTGCTCTCCAAAACAAGGTGAAATTGGATCTTTTAGAATAAAGTCCAGTTCTGTGTGGAATCCCTCTCCTCTGGAGGTAGGTGGCTGTGATAGGGGAAAGAAACAGCACCTCTCTTTCTCCTTTGACACCAGGCAGAGCCACAGGAACCAGCTGAGCCCTCTTTGCGTACATGTCTTGAGCGAGGTGAGAGGGGTTCAGCTACAGGTGGATATTGATGCCTACAAGGTTTCCCTAAGGTTTCTACCCTTTTTTGGCCATTCCTTGTGGGATGCTACCCTCTCCACCAATGTGTGTTTTCTTTCAGGCCCCCATTCCTTAGCCTTCCAACCACCAGATCTGATGCAGCTCCTCGAGCCATCCTGCAAAGCAAAGGTCGCCTTGACACCAACAAGTCCCCTCTTTGCTCTCCCTGTGCTATGCTGAGCAGGATGGACTCCTTCAGCCTCGTGGCACAAAGTCTACTTTCCAGCTACTGGATAGTTTCAGTTTTTCCATCCTCTGGTGTGCTTGGCCACCTTACATTCAGCAGGACTGTTTCACTTACCTTGTGCACAACGTAGGGTCTTGCTCTTACACTCAGCAGAGATTTTTAACACCAAGGAAGGCACTGGCCCCTTCATTCTTGCCCTAGAAAGTGGCTATTGAGATAATTACACAGTAATCCTGATGTCCTCCCCTGAGCCTCTGGTTTCCCACGGGTCTGGTCTGCGGCCTTTTCTCCAAGTCAGATGCTTTAGTTTGCGTCAGGCTGTTACTCACGTGACTTTCCTTGAGCTGTGCTTAGCCAGGGAATTCAGATCGCCCTGCGACAGGGACCTGCCCTCCCCCCTGCCCCGGTACCCACCATCCCTCACTTCCTGTGCCACCTGGGGTTTATTATCGGTAAAGACGCTGCCTAAAATCACTGATAATTATATGTAATGCCCTGGACTAAGGACTAATCCCTGAGGGTAGCCAAGGAAATGGCAATATTTTAAGCTGTCGGTGAACCAGGTTTGTCTCTGTCTTATGTGGTTGTGCCAGATAAGACCAATGTTTTAATCAAAATATTATGGGTAGTAAATCAAGTGCTTTCAGGAGAGCCACCCTGCCATGCCAGTCAGATAGGCCATGGCAGACCTATCACATCATGTCTTTAATAGGGGCCATAGCCTGAGGACTCTGGCTTATCTTTCAGAACACTGCAAGGAGACTCTCTTTGCTTTTAAGGTGTGAGCACAGAAAAAATTGTCCTGCATTCCCACAGGAAGCAACTAAAGCCTCAACCATGGAGCACATCTCATATAGCTGAAAAGTACTAAAACCGAAGACTGGTGATTATATTTGGCTGGAAGAAATGAACATAGGTAGAACACGGGTGATGTGCTTTCAAGTGGGTCATCCCTCCAGGAGTAAATGCTCCAGCCTCATGACCCTTCTCAGGGCCAAAATTGTGCCACTGGCTGGCTGGCACAGAACATAACATCACACAACTCACCCGAATATTGGTCCCTCCAGGACTGTTTAGCTCTGCAGTGTGTGTGGAGAGATGGTGCCCGTGCAGGGAAGAGACAGCACGGGCAGGTAAATCCCAGCTGCAGCACCCTCCTTTCCCTACCCTGCACAGCAGGGACAGGGCACTGCTGCACCTCCAGCGTGGGCAAAGCCCAGGGCTGCAATTCAATGCTCCCAATGCCTTTGGCTCTCCTCCGCAGAGGTGTAGGTTCAAGATACAGAAAAGTTGGGTGGCTGCTGAGAGCAGGGACAGAGACTCTTCTGCAAAGAGTGATTTGGTTTAAAAAATTATCTGGTCATTAATGCCTCGCTTTGAAACAACTGAGCTTGGCCTTTGCCAAATCATGGCAGTTCTGGTTTGAAACAGTCATTTTAAGGTGGTGAGCCTTTCCAGAGAATTTTCCAGGGCAAAGAAGCTCCTTTGAATGGAGCCTGCTGAAACATTGACAACCCAGGCAAGGGAACTTCATGATTTATTGTGAGTTGGATGTTTTACAAGCATTTCTTCGGTTCTGTCTAAAACACTGCTCCAACCACCAACCCACTACATAAACCACAAGCTCCAACACCTCCTTCTCCTCCAGCATAGTGTTTGCAAAACCACAAGCCTTCCTAAGCCCAGCCAGGGCATCCTTGTCCAGATTTACTCAGAGAAGGACAGGAAGGAATATAGGAACAGGGTAAGCACCACATCCTTACCGTTAACAGAACAGCATGCTGGGGCTTAAAACCAGCTCATCTCCCACTCTCTGAATTAAATGAAATAGAACCACAGGCAAAACACAGCTCTGAGCTTGGACTTCAACTTGCTGCATTACTGAGTCTGCTTGAGCATCTCCAAGTCTCTCTCTCAAGACACAGTGGAGTTTTTCAACCCAAACCTCAGACAACATTTTTTTACCCCAGGGTTTCCCAGGCAGGAGTCAGTGGGCAGATCATTACAGCGAGTTTGTTCAGCAAGGCCACACCACCAGTGAGATGCTGCAAGCCTGCAGGACCACAAGAAGGCTTTGATTTCTGCCTCCAAGAGCAGGAGATGAGAGGGATCTCTTAACTCATTGCTATGCTGTTATTTTCCATCCAGAAGACACTCGTGTCCTCCAGGAGTTTCACACAACCAGACCTCATCATAGAATCACAGAATCTTTTAGGCTGTGAAAGCCCTCTAAGACCATTGAGTCCAGCCATTAACTGCCAAGTCCACCACTAAACCATGTCCCCAGGTGCCACACCTTCACAGCTTTTGAATCCTTTCAGCGTTGGTGACTCCACCACTTCCCTGGGCAGCTGCTTCCACTGCCTGACAAGCCTTTTGATGAAGAATTTTTGGTGAACTGCCTTGCAGCAGTGACAGTTTGGGGCCATTGCAGGAGTGCTGTTCTTACTCCTCAGGCTCTGGTGGTGGCTCAGAAAAGGAGCTGTCAGCCAGCTGTCAGCCGCAAGGAGGGAAGTTCCAGAAATAAGGTAGATAAGGAGGAGCAAGAAGAATAAATCCAGTGTTGCACTGGACATGTGTGGAATGTTACCCCGTGGATCTCAGCATGCCTGGGTTTTGGTCCAGGAGCCTGAAATGGCAGCTCTCAGAGGTTGGAGTGCTCTGTCTGTCATTTTGGACATGTGCTGCACTAGATCTAGGGCCCTCTTCTGTGCATTTTTGCCTCTTCTGTACGTTCTTGCTTGGGTCAGCTCTGCTTTGGGGCAAACCATTGGGGCAAGAGGATACTGTGCACGGCATTGCTCTGCCTCGCCTCCACACCCTCAAGCTCCCTCCCCACTGCTTGTTTCCCTCTGGATGTCATGCCAGAAAAACCCACCTCCAGCATTTGATAGGGCAGCACCGAGGGAGGTGTCGTGCATGCCCATGGCTTTGGGAAGCTCAGGGTTTCACACCTGCACAGCACACAGGCACACCAAGGTGTGCTGCTCACAGCCCACACCTGAAAGGGAGCTGCACCTTCACTTAGAAATGTCTGTGCATTTAGAAATAAGTGTGCCTTTTTCGGAGGAGCTGCCTCAAGATGGATTTTCATGTCATTATGTGCATTTAGAAGGCTCTCCATCCCTTCCTGCTCTCCCCTCATTGTCACAAAGACACACTCCCATCCCTGCGCTCCTCCCTGCAGGTGCACTTTGAGCAAGCAAAGCGCCGTGTGATTGCTCCGTGCCCTACATCCCCAGGTCTTGTCATCTGGCAGCTTTTCTAAACAAGGCTTTCTTCCTCTCAGCAATTCTGTGGGGACCTTGAGAAATGACTGCAGTAAACATGCCCTGGCACTTCAAAGTTGGAGGGCTGACGACTCTTGAAATGCACTTTTCTACTTGTCTTTTTATTTTTTCTCTATAGTCCCCTCAGATGTCTAACAACGCCATCTGTGCTGGCACAAGCTCTGGCTCTGGCCTTGAACCTGTGCAAGAGAGTGATCTGGGTCCAAGGATGTTTTCAATATTTTCTGTGATCAAGCAGGGAAAGGCAGAGACCTCTATGAAAACCCTTGGGAAGACATAAAAAGCAGTCCTGTTTTTACACTTTGCAACATAAAACTACTTAGAGATGGCCAAATTCTTCATCCTAAATTTAGTTTTCTACCTCAAATGTAGAAAAAGAACCCACTGCCACACACTCTGTACAACCAGCAGAGAACAAGTGATTGAGGACTTAGGTGGGCTGGTGACCAGTCGTGTCTTCCGGTCATCTCCGTGTCCATGGGATCAGCATCCGCAGGGAAGTGGATGAACTGGCTCTACAGTAAAATAAAGTCAGCTGAACTTGATGGAGAAAACCCAACTCAACCTTTTGAGCTCAGGCTTTTCCTTTTCATCTTTTATTTTCCACTCCTGCAAAAAGAAATGAAATGCTTCCCAGCATCCTAGCAGGAAACACACTGGGAGGAACCCAGCTCCTAAACCAGCCAGCAGGATGAAATTGCAAAGCCAAAAATGTCTTTCATAAAGGTCCTCATTCAGGAATGGGCTGAGGTACCCATTTCAGCTGAGACTGCAATGAACATCAGAGCCCCACTTGTACTTGCTCAGACACTTGCATCTCACTTCTTCCTTTTTCTTTTTTCCAGCTCTGGCTGCTACCTACCTCCTTCCCCTTATCCCAGTGTCTGTGACCTTCCAGTGCCACATTAACCCTCATTTTACACCCAGCTGTGGATTTCTCAAAGACAGGAGCCCACAAAACAGCATGCCAACACCATATTTAGAATTATTTCTTTCTTTTCTTTCCTTACAAGACCTCCTTCCTTGTGTTTTCAGACCTCTTTCCTGCTTGTTTTCCTTCTTTTCACAGTCTGCAGTGGATTTACGCCTCTCTAAAGCACACGGTGGACTGGAGTCCAGCTGTGACATTAGTGGGCTGCTCAGGCTACACAGCCTCACAGTCACAACCAGGGCTTGAATTAATTACAGCAGCTGCACCTAAAACACCCTCAGAAAGGCTGGCTTGCAGCACAGCCTGTGTTGCATTTAGACAGCTCCTGTGCGAGCTGCCATCCAAATCCCAGAACTGATGAAATGTTAATGGTTGGTAATTTCTAAGGCTTACAGCAGAAGAAAGAGGCTGGACTAGGCGACCTCCCGTGTCCATGCTGATGAGATGCATTTTAGCCTCCTGTTTTCAATCCTTTCCTGGTGCAGTTACTGCTCTGCTGAAAAAAGCAGAGGAGAAAGGAGGTCAGGTAGAACCGGGAGGGAGAGTTTGGACTGCTCTTTGGCTGAACAATGGTAAAAAATCTCACACAAAACCTTTAGCTCTGTACCGAATGATTTGGGTATGTTTTAAAAATTTTTATTCTTTTGCCACAAATCAATCTTTGTAAGGAAAAGGAAGTTACAGAATGAGGATTTCTTTAAATATCACTTAAATACATAAAAACACTCACTTCAACAATCCATAAAGGAAAATAGTCACGTTTTGATATTCCCAAAGTTTTCCTGGAAATTCTTACTGAATCTATTCAAAATAACTCAAACTCACAAAGCGTTTTGGCTGTCCTACACGTCACTTGACAAACGTGTTCTTGCTCCAAACACCCTGCTTGTTACCTGTCAGCTTGTTTGTAAGGGGGATAAAATAAGAGGTTTAGAGCAATCATTTCCCCTTCAACATCTTCTTCCCTTAAAAGAAATTCTTGAGGTGTTTGTCAGCCTAGCTTTTGATATTTGCTCTGCCAATGGATCAAACTGCCCTGACAATAAAAAGGAAATAAAATCTAAATATGTGAAGGCTGTGGATAAATCTCTTTTTTTGAAAATAATTTAAATCCAAGAAATAACATAGCTGAAGCCTGCAGAATATGTCCAGCACTCCAATTTCTGGAGATAAATTCTACATAGCCTGTATATTTTTTTTTTTAATATAAGTTTATTTTGACATGATCTATGCATTTTCAGCTGTTGGAAAGGAGGAAAAAATCATTCCCAAGGCCATTCAAGATAAGACATAGTTTTCTATCTCTTTTGACTGAAAATACCAATGAAACTTCTTCCAGTTATTCCCCATCTTCCTCTGGTCTCTTCTTATTAGTCTTATCATTTTAGTGCCTCCTTTGATATATAATCCCTTTATGTTGTGCAATGATAAATCAAAATAAAGTGCACCACTGAGTGATTTTATTGTTATTAAAAGGTCAGCGGTAAGAGAGTCGCATGCTATCACATATCCTAGAGAATTAATGGGAGGTGCACTAAAAGAAAGGAGGCACCGTGCTTCTTGAGTAGGTTTAAAAGCTACAGCATCCCTACAGCTGGGCTTTGTGATGGATCCTGCAACACAGCGCGATCCAGGCTGCAAAGGCTGCAAGAAACACGTCCCTGTCCTTTGAGGGGGCTGCAAATGTCATCCCTGGCTAATGGGAATGCTGAATTAGTAACGAGGTCTGCTCGTGTGGAAGGTGATGTTTACCCACGACCTTCCAAGTGATCAGGGCCCATTACACACAACCAGAGTCTGCATTATCCCCACCACAGCTCCCTGCTGCCCTGTCCTGCCACCTTGCCAGCCAGGGGATGCTGGGGACACCTCAGGAAGGGTTGTTTTGGGACATTAAAACCTTAAGAAGGCTTATCACACCCTCTCTCACACAGCAATAACATCTGAAAGATGCATTTTTTTTTAGCATTTATTAAGGACCTGTCAATAAGCTCTTCCCAAAAGTGTATTTAAAATACATCGGCGTGCCTTTTCCCATCATGAATGCAGCAGTCTGATCCTGCAAGAGCTTAGCGTGATGCCCAGAAGAACATCCCCCAGAGTATCAGATTTTATTCCTCTCTGTATTTCAGGAGCAGCAATCTGAGCGCTGCCAGGTCAGGGTAGAAGCTGTCCAGCCGCAGCTGAAGACTAAAAAAGGGAAGGTAAGAAAATGAACAAGAGGCAACACAGAAGGGAATATGGAAAATGTATGGCTCCTGACTGCCTAAGAAAAAAGTTGATGAAACGCTCTCTCATAGTGGGGATTGGCAAAAAAATAAAGGTCGGCTTTCCCCCCCTGCATTTAGAACTTGCTCCTTTTGGAAAAAAATAGCAAAGAAGAAAGAAGAATTAAGTTGTTCATGATTGTACATTTCCCATTTTTTTACACAGCTCATTAAAAAACCCCAAAAAACTGCTCTTGGTTTGGATGGAAGAATTCACCAGAAATCAAGAAGCAGACACAAACACTGACAGAATTATCTGCTAAAGGACAGGCAGCAACAGGCAAGACAAAACACCCAAATAAATCCCTGAGTGCACTGGGGAGCACGGCACAGACCTCTTGTCCTATCAATCTGGGCAGCAGCAGGTCATTGACCACCCTTGCCTCTCCCCTTGCTCCTCCTGATTTCTGGAGCGCACCAGCTGCCAGATGTGCACACAGCCAGCAGATCCCCTGCCTAGGACCGGCCTCCAGAAACTGCCCAGTTTTCAGTGACTTTGCCTCATTCTCCTGTCCTCTGCCACCAGATGCTGCGCACAGAGCTTCAGGAGTCCAGTTCTGTGCAGAGAGGTCCATGCTGGCCTCTGAAGGACGGGGATGTCATGTGCAAGCAAAGCAAGCAGAGGAAGAAGAAATTCCCAGGGAGGTGGCAGATGCCTTGTCCCCACCGGTCGTGTATTAGCAAAGCACACGGGCTGTTTGCACAACACAAACACATCACGTGGTGTTTGCTCAAAAATGGCTTGGGTGAGCTATTAACACTTCATTAATACGTGATGAAAGGCAAATTTAGAGAGCTCCCAAAAGTGACGGAGAACTCCGAGGGGCCCATAAATGAAATGATAATGTAATGTAAATAAGGCTGCGGAATACAAAGATAGGGAATTAGAGTGTGATCTAACAAAAGCAGCTGGATATTACCAGAAATGCATTCTGCATCTTCCCCCCACCTTCCCCAGCGTCGTGCAAAGGTGATACTGCAAGATTATAAATTGCAAGAACAAAATTTTCCATCTCCAGAAAAGAAAAAAACACGGTGGGGGGGGGCTGAAGTAGAAAAAATACAGGTTTATATAGATGCATCAAATTCTCCAACATTTGCCTCTAGTGGGTTTTTTCCTTTTCCATCCTCCCCCACTCCACCCTGCCCTGCTCCCTGGCTGTTTCTGTAAAAAAAGGTGGGACAGAAAATACAGAGGTATGTAGAGGACATAGTCCCAGCATTTCAAAAATTGGATTTGATGAGTTTCTTTGGACTATTTTGAAACAGCATCAGTCCTTATCTCACTAAATATTTCACAGCTGTGCCACCTGAAATCCCTAGAGGAGTGCCTGTGTCGCTCATTAACTCACTCAGACAGAATTCGCTTGGGTGATATTGTCTGACTTTGGCCAATGACACCAAACACATTTTAGGCAGAGAGTGGATAGCGAGGAGAGAAGTCCATTAACATTAATGTCTTTCTAACCATTAAAGAGACCATTAGTGTTTGTGCTTATTTTTAGTATATTCAAAAAGGACTGAGTGAATCCACTCTCAGCCCCATAAATACATCTCTGCCCATTTTTAGGTACTTATGATTCTGTTCCAGCCTTGACGTCACTGTGCCACCAGCCATCCAGGAGAATAGATGGATCTTCATACCCCCTTGAAGCCAAAGCTGTCAGTGATCCTTTTCGGACCCGTCACATGTAGTAGAAGCAGCTTCTCCTCCAACACAAGTAATCAAAGGAGGTGTCCATCCCGTCCACCAGTAGGCTCCAAAGTTTTGCCATCTACCCCACTAACTGTGATACTCTCCCATTACAGTCAATCCAGAGCAACAGGGCTGCGATCCTTCTCATCCCAAGACAGATGGCTACATTAGGGCCGATGCTTCACACTCCAGAATTCACTGTTTCTCTTCACTGGCTATGAAGGAGGTGAAGCTGAGCTCAGATGTTGGTTGCCTTGGCTGCCATGAGTCTCTCCCTCACCAAGAGCTCCTTGGCCATGTGCACGTACCCCACCCAAGGGAACAGACTGGGAACGTGGCCTCGGAAGATGCCTGCATGGAAGGAAAAAGTTGAAATATTCTTCAGCAGTAAATCTTATCCCTAAAAACAGTTTTTTAGCAAGTAGCTCTGAGAGATTTTCTTGGAGGCTCTGTGAAGAGTCAAGGAAGCGTGGAAAGTTACGTGTCTTTGGGAGGAAAAGAAATTCCCAGCTTTCCAAGGGGATATTAATGACTACCAAATGGTTCAGAGACTAGGAAAAACAGATAGTTCAAGGTTGCCATAAAATAGAAGGACTCCTACATCAGGCTACCCACTGCATTAAAATATGAAGTATTCCTCCTTTTGTGAATGGAACTCATCAGCATTGATCCGTTCAGGCCAAGACAAGCAGGTTTATATCCCTGCCCCAGCCAAGCCCCTGGCTACTACTCATGTGAGCCTTCACGGATCAGGTCAGTGGGCCCGTTTCTCCCTCCACCAATCTCCTGGAGGCGATTTTTCACAGAAATACAATGTGAAGTATGTTTTTCATCAATTCTGGCCCTTTACACTCTCCTTCCACATCCCTCTGTGTGCTGGCTAGTGTGAGAGTGGTAGATACTGCCTGTTTCCAAACCTGGGATGAAAGTCTGGGGATTTTTTCGTCTTTCCATGAGCCAGTTTGGTTAGCCTTATTGTTGCTATTGGCTCATGGATCGACAGTCATCAATAGCCAAATGCATAATATTTGCCATGGCTTCTCTGGGTGGCAGGTCCTAACAACAACAACAGCCTGCTACTTATTAAGTCAAATATATCCCGTTTCATGTCAATTGACAGACGTCTGGTTCTTTGGCACGAAAACAGGATTTAAATTCCCACGGATGTACAATTGTTTTGAAATACATGTTATTCAAAAATCTAGTTACCTTCACAAAAAATACAAACTTCTACTTCTTCCATGATGAACAGCAGCTCTTCGCATCCTCAGCTGAATTAATTTCTTTCCTCGTCTCTGAGGGAAAAAGAGAAAAAGAAAAGGTCCAGAATCACGTCCAAAGCTTAGCAAGGCCAATTGCTGACTAGAAAACATCTGTCCTGTACCCACGCAGACCCCACCAGGGAAGTGCAGTTTTCCCAAGTTTTGGAAAGGAGGACGGCAGCGCTGCTGGATCCCTGGCTGGAAGTGATCCATGCTGTACACATGGCTTGGACACAGAGAGCTGCAGGAATGCCACTGCAGTTTAACACCAACCAGCCGCTCATGTTTTCATCCATTTTCTCTGCACACACTGCAGGGTTTATAAATCTGCACTTTGCATCCAGAATATTCCTCGGAAACAGACTGCTTATGACAAGTATTTCTTTTTTATTAATTTATTTTTTAAATATAGAGGGGTTTTTTTATACAACCTGCTTCCCTTGTGTTATATATTGCAGAAGACAAACTTCCTAGCTGGTAATTTCCAATCATTTATAACACTGTCGTGAGAGTTCATATATTTATATCATACAATATATCTGAAATACATTGGAAAATATAAAATTATATGAAACTGGTAACAAATACATCTCAACAGACAGACACAAGCATGAGGAAAACTTCAGATTTTCTTCTCTGCCTTATTATGTCTTTATCTATTCTCCACGTATCATTCTCCAAGGCTTTTGATGGGAGTTTACCACTAGGAAACCAGCAAAAGTGAACAGCCTGTGCCGAACAGCATCCGTTTAATTGCAGAAGCTGTTCTGTCTTTGGCTCAGAAAATCTTGGGCTTTCTTCATGTAACGAGTCATAAAAAGAAAACCCTCTATGTTCCATACTTGACACTGTCATGACAGGGCAATAGACCCAACCAACCCTGGTTAGAGGGGCAGCAGGTGAAAGCAGCGGAGCAGCAGGTGGCACTGGCAGCTGGCGTGAATTACCCACGCTCTCACAGACAGGATTTGTGACCCACTGGTGACCCTGCAGTCAAAGCTATGCATCTTCTGAAGGCTATCTTGCTCTGGAATACTGGCATCATTAGATGCCCATATCTACCAGCTCTTAGAAACCCATTGCAAGCAGAACTGACTACACAGGCAGCCTCACCAGTAAGGAACAGAGAAGAAAGGGAGCAGCATCTAGCTGAGAGCTGTTTATAGCACATGTAGGTGCCAAGTCATGTAGCATCCATCTCTCCCATGATCCCCTAGCCCCTCAGTGACAATAAGGAATACAGCCTCAAGGTAAAGGAAGTCTTAATATTCTCATGGGAAACACCGATAGATCGAATAACTGGCCAAGATCATGTAGGAAATACGTGTCAGAGCATGACAACTGAAAAGCAAATTCTTGCAGTTTCACACTGGCTATAAAGCCTTTCCCCCCCTTAAAATTAGAGAGGGTCAGGTGAGAGATTAGGACCCCTCCTGATCTCCTTGGGAGAAGCAGCACAGTCCCAGGATCTCACTGCATCTTCAGTTCAAAGGTGCACTTGCCCATAGCAGAGATGGCTTGGATATAGAAGGGGATGACTCCATCTACCAGACCCACCAAAGTGATCCTCACCATTGCTTCAGGATGTTCCTCACCACTGTTTCAGGGTGTTGTCCACTTTGTGAAATGGCCACAGTCGGGTATTGCCAACAACAGAGCATCACGGAAATGTGACCCAGCAGCTGGACTCAGCAGTAACTATGAACCTGGGGGGTCCCCTTCACTGCCCATCAGGACACTGCCCCACCCCCCCACCCCCAGGTGGGAATCAAGGGGTTCCACAGACCAAGCTTTGCTCTTAGCCACGTTGTTCCCATAGGAAAAGGCACCAGGACAGCCGGAAACAGGCCCTGTGTGATCCATCACAGAGTCAAGCAGCTGCCCAGGACCAGAGGCACTGCACTCACGGCAGCATACACTGGTGTCACCATGGGGTACCAGCTGCTGCCCAACATTCAGCCCTTGTTTCTTCCACCTGCTTCTCCCACACCCCTGAAAATATCCTAGCTGAGTTTTCTTTCGCCCACATTTTTCTTTCTTTCTTTTTTTATTTTCTTTTTGGGATGCTGCAAAGCATTCACAGCAGGCATCACCAGTCTCTGCTTGGGGTGGGAAATATTTCCAGATGCTCTTGGAAGCACCTTTGATTCACAGCATGCTCTTTGTTACAGTTAAACAGAGAGAAAAGCATCTCCCTTCCATGAGTGTTTTTGTGGGATGGAAAAACTATTCAGAATCCAGGGCGGGGAGAAAATCTAGCAGAGTTCACTGTATTCTTGGATTTTACCCTGTTCCAGATGCTCAAATTCCTCTTCCATCAGTTGTCACTGTCTTTTCCTCTCCTGTTACTGGAGGGAAAAAAAATAACATTTAAGTATGAAGCCCCAAAGAGACACTGTTGTGTGTGGCTTGTTTTAATTCCACCCTGAAAGACCCAAAACAGAAGGTGGAAGGTTTTATAATCATGTATTATGCATTTAGTGACAAACTCCTTTTACAACAAGAAGGCAGCAAGATCTTTTAGTCACTGGAAAGTTTTAGGTGTCTTCAGGTGTCAACAGGACCACAGCACAGCCTTTAGATGCCAGAAGGCCACAGCAAGTTAGGTGCCCAAAATGAGAAATTTTCCAAACAAGTTCAGAAAATCATGGCTACAGTTCTGGTGCTTTATTTGACTTGACTGCAGAGAGGCCTTCAAACCATGTGAGTAAGCATTTCAGGTCAAGAAGGTGAGATTCTAGGGATGCAGAAACCATTTGAGGCTGCTTTTCTAAAGCAGCCAAATTTTGCTCCCATTTTATGGAACTAGTTCAGGGCTTAGGGAGAGTTTCCAGCAGCCACTGACTCTGGGCAGGTGCAGGAGCAGGAGGCGCCATTGGACACCACAGTGTGCATGGGACACCACATCCTAGTAGCAGCACGTGGTCACATTAAGGAATAGAGAGCCAGGTTTTTCCTCTAATTCGCTTTCTAATTTACAGGTCGAACTCCTCTGCACAGCAATCCAAGCTGATTTGGGAAAGGTTGCATAGGTGGTTTGCCCTTTTTTTGGTACAGCAGATATCACACAAGTCAGGATCTGCACTGGAAGGTGCCACTGGCACCTCCAGGATTATCCATGGTAGCCCGGATTTGCTGAGCTCATTGTAGCCCACAATGTGCTGGTGGCACAGGCACAGGTGGCATGAACTTGCTTAAGGCGTGGCAGCCTAGGACCAGCGAGGTTCAGAGGACACAGCATGCTTGCAAGACTTTTTATCCCCTGTCTGTGATGTGTCAGGATTTTCCTCCAGCTCCTGCCTCTGCAGTCACGCTGTCAAGTGGGCATGATAAGTTGATGTTTGGACAAAAACAATAGTCTCCTAATCTTGGAGCAGAATTAAACACACCATAAAGATGTAGGCAAAAATGTTAACCCACATCCACATAAAAGCCAATACTGCTCGTGAATGCCAAGCAAGCCTACATAGCTGGAGATGGCAGGGTTACAACTGCCTCCATGAAAACCCAGTGCTGTAGCTGCTCATTTCTTGGAAAAAGACCTCCACATACCCTTTCTACTTAGTGCATTATCCCACAGAGTTCACCCACTGTGTTTCCCTGAACAGGCGTATCATGAGTATCCACAGGAATTTGGAGGCTGGCTCATCATAACTTCCCATACTGCTTAGACTCCAACCACTTCGGATTTTCCAAAAAGTACCATCATGAATCAAGTGCTTTTACTGTAATGCAGTTAAGAATGAAAGTATGTTCCTGTTAGACATTATTGTTTGCAACTAAAGCACACATTATGGTTGTAATTAGTACACAGAGAAAAAATCTGGTCTAAGACAAGTGCAGGTGATCATGATAATAATACCTGCACAGATGCAGTCCCTGGACCACAGCCCAGTCTCAACTCCATTGGTGATAAACCAAGGCAACCTAACGAATTTGACTGAATATGTTCTATGTAACAGAAAAAAAAATGCCCCACTGGATATTTTTAAACATATGTGCATGTGTATGTGCATTTTAGATGGCTTGATAAATCCACAGATATCTGGGTTTGGAAGTAATCTTACACTGCCTGTAGCCTACATGCTGGAAAAATTACTTTATGGGCAGCAGGAATAATTCTTCTTAGCCATAAATCAAAGCTTTTCAGGAGGGAAAGATGCATCATGGAATTTTTTTGATTCCTCTTCTCAGAAAGTCTTACATGCAAGGCCACGTTAAAAGACATTTTCAAATGAAAACTGAAAATCGTTTCAGAAAATAAGACAGCAGAAAGCACATGGGGCTTGGTTTGACGCTAAGGCAATATAGGCTGAAGGAGAATATTACCAGCCGTGATTCATCTGATGCAAGAGACTTTGCTTTCAAAAATAAAGCTGCACAGCGGAAGGGTCAAAATTGTACCTGGGATTTAGGATTATGTTATCTGCTGTTCTGCAACATGGTGGCAGAGAGAAAAGTCTCCCTGATAGTGCTGATAGCAGGAATTGGAGACTGAGGATTAAGTAGCGGCACAGATAGCAACCAGCTTTCTTCTGTTAGCCTTTCATACTTTGCAAAAAAATGGAAAAGGATGCCTGCCCACGTGAGGCAGACATAAGCTCTGTGCCCTGTTGGTGAGGCACTGGGCAGGAGACAGATAACTACAGAAAAAGGTTGCATTATTATTTAAACCAGGGGTGAAGGAATGTCTGGGAGCTTCTAAGAGGGCAATGGTTTGAAGGAAAGTTTCCAAAATCCAGGAAACATAGATGCGAAGAGGAGGGTAAAGCCCTGCCCCAACCCTCTCAAACTAAGGGCACTCTTCAGCAGCTCCTGTTGCAAGCTAAGGCTTGCAGTTGTGAGGAGACATGGCTGTGGTGAACAGACCTCTGCCTTTTGGCATTCCCTCCTCCAGCTGTTCACTCCTGCCCTCCTTCTGCAGCAGTCGAGCTGCTCGGTGTCCGTGTGCTCAACCAAGGGCTTCTGGTAGCTCAGGCTCATGGCAAAGACAAATGGGTGGCACCTGCTCCAGTTTAGGAACTGGCCCTCATATGATTCAAACACTTCTGTGCATGCAGTGCAATCTCCTTTATGCACCAGAGCCCTCAGATAGAAACAGAGGGTCCCTCTGAGGATCCACAGGCTTGAAATCTGCTGTGAATCACTGTTTTCCAGGCATTTTTCCATAGAGCAGAGGGTATGCAGAGGAAAGGCTCCACTCCACATTTTGGCACCATTCAGCCCAAATAGCTCTCTCAGACTCAGAAGATATGCAGACCAGACAAGCAATGGAAGGAATTTTGCAAAGAAACAGTATTAAAAAGTTCAAAATTCACTTGACCTTGCACAACCAGTAAAGTAAGTGCTGGAAGCCAGCAGTACAAGAAGCATTACTCTGCTTTGAATGTGAGAGGTTGGACAGGTGACTCCCAGAGGTCCCTTCTAACCTCACCTACTTTATCAATGAGGGTTAGAACAATGCTTTGAATTTTCTAAGACTCTTTTCACCAATAAACCAGCCTCACACTTCTTTCCAAATGCTAAGCTGCACCACACCCCATCAAGACCATTTTTATGCATTTTCACAACTGCAGAAAGAGCTTAAGGCTCTGCTGAGTTGAAAAAACAGATCCAAATCTCACAAGTGAGTGACATAGACCCAGCAGAAGGGCCCAGATCTTGCAACACCCAAACCAATGCCATAACCTTGCTTATTAAAGGCTGCTCCCTCCCCAGCTGCAGTCCCAGGCACAACTGTGCACTGTGGGCGCATGTGCTCCTCATTCACTAAGATTTGCTCTTCCCACAGCCAGACGAAAAATCCCAGCCAGACCCCGTGATGGGAGACAGATGCAGAGCCACTCCCAACATCCTGCTCTGCCTCACGCACTGTCTACCACATCACCACCTAAATTGGTTCCAGCATCATCCTCACTGCTGATGAGGTGCAAAGCAGACGAAACACAGCCAGATCTCGCTGTGCCAGCTGGAAGAGGTGAGCTCTGGTGTACAGCAACAGACTCGACTCAAACGGGCGCCATCAGTCAGATCTAGTGCCAGAAGTTCAAAATACCTCTTTACAACACAGCAATCGCTTGGGCCTTGAATTTATCCTCGGTGCTGCATAACATTACCAACTAACATTACAGAAGTAGATAGGAATGTCCAGGTTGAGCAAGAAATTGCTTGAACAGGTGCCAACACATCCCAGAGCAACTGGGTAAGAAAGCCGATGTCCATCCACCCTGTTTGCTGCATTCCAGGTCTAAATTCACCCCCCATTTATTTGCTCTGCTGCACCAGGGCCAACATGAAGGTACGTTCTGGCCATCAGAGCCAAACAAATTATTAGATTGGGTCACACATTCAAAAAGTCAAGTGGAAGAAAGAAGGCTGGGGACTGCTAAGGAATGGCACCAAGAGGTACGTTGGGTCTGGTGTGAGTTGGAGCACAGGGCTGGCACTGGCTCCTTGATTAGCAGTGGGATCACACAGAGGCAGCCTGTAAAGTTCTGCTCTGAGGGAAGAACATCACATGAAGAGAGTCAATAGGGATGGGAGACAGCAGGGAACCTGATAGACAGATTTTGGCTGCTTGCAACAGGACTGCAGTGCAGAAGAGAGGCTGGGCCTGGGCCAGGGCTCTCTGCAACCTCTGGTCCCTGAGGTAAACACGGTTGACAACCTCCCCAGTTAAACTGTGCAAGAGGGTACTCTTAAGCTAATGGCTGGACTCAATGAGCTTAGGGATTTTTTCCAGCCTTAATGATACTGTGATTCTGTCACTGAATTTCCTAATTCTTCTGGCACAGAGCTGCAGCAAGAGGAAGCTGAGCTGCAGGAAAATACCACGGGCCAGCACGTGCTCAGCCCCAGCAGGAGCCAGAGGTGGCTCAGAGCAGTGGCAGACTCTGCAGGCCCAGCCCTTATGGGAGGAACATCTCTCATGTTGAGAGCAGCCAGCAGGAATTTGAAGGCAGAAAGTGTAGCAGCTGCCCTGGACTGGACAACTGGATGAAGCTGGATGAGGATTTTCAAAAGGAGACAGCAGAACAGAGTAGAGCTCACAGAACATGATTCCAGTGCTCTTCATGAGGAGCTGGCTGCTTGTGCATAGGCTGGATTTCTGTTCCTGTCCTGTCCCATGCTGTCATGTGTCTTCTTCAAACTATTCACTGTACATCATCTGCTCAAATAGCAACTCCTTCAGCTGCTGCCCCTCTGGATGCAGCTGTGCTGGGTGAAAGCGTGCAAGCCTTCCAAAATGGGGCTTGGCTGACCAAGGCTGTGCTGAGGCAGAAAGGGATTTGCAATCAGTGAAGTGCACGTGTCAGTTCTGGTGTGCTCAGGAACGGGACCATAGTGTGAGTGGCTTTTGAGCACTGCAGACAGCCAGTGTGTGTCTCTGGACTGTTTCTCCTGTGCCATCCTCATGGCCAGTCACCCAGTGCTGCACCAAAAACCATGAAGATTTACCTCTGGCTTAGCTGGATGCCAGTGCAGAACAAAACAAATACCCACATGCCTACTTACTTATTGTGATATCTGATTTCCTGAACACCTCGCCTCCCTCTCCCAAGCAATAATGCAAAGCACAAATTATCTACCATCCACTGACAGCTATTGATTCATGATGCTATCAACAAACCAGAATGACACATATGTCTTATTCAATGAGCATTGGCATGATAGCATTGGCAGCAAGAAGACACAGATAAATTTTGTGAATAACAAAAATTCATGAGTACTAGAGAATTAATAAGAGTTCTAAAGTACACATAGTACATAAAGTACTAAATAAGACACCCAGATTCTTTCTATACATCCTTAAACTGAATTACTGAGGAACAAGGTATTTTCTCTGTAAATTACTTGCTGTTCTAATTCATGGATAAAGAAAAAAGAAATCCACTGTTTGAAAGTAATAATGGACCAGTCCTTTCCTCTGACATGTCCCCAGATAAAGTCCTCCAGAGCATCAGGGGAGCAGTTCTGCTGCTAAGCAACAGGCAGATGCCCAGACAGCTGATGATTTTACCAAATAGATGAATGCCAAAGATAAAACATGGGCAAAAACAGCAGTAGATTTCTTTTACCCACTTTTTTTTCCACCCCCAGCAACTTCATTCAGATTTGACAGTCAGCAGGTGTTGTTTCAGATTTTCATCCACATCTCCAGAAGAATGGAAACAGAAATCCAACGTATTCAGTCTCGTGCCACTAACACCTAGACCTAAAGAGAGCTTCTTCCCTTGCCAGGAATGAGATGTGTCCTCGTGCGCCAAGATCCAAAACTACAGGGCAGCCTTGGACAGCTTGCTTGGAGCTGGTATGCTCCAAGGAAGCATCTAAGTCTTCATGTTGGATTAGACTTCTCTTCCCCTGCCAGGTGATTTTTCCTACACTCAGCCAGTCTCGTGCATGAAGGCGGAATGAACTGTGGTGAGACAGCAACAAAACAAGCTGGCAGTGAGTGTGCATTCCCACATGCCCTGTGTGTCCCTGTGCAGTCAGCCCTCAGGCCAAGGAAGAAGGCTTTATTCCAGGAGAAAAAACATGGCCATAACCTATACAAGTACACATACCCCAGTTGCATGACTGAATTTTCTTACATCAGCTTTAATCCAGGGCTTTTCTTCTCCACAGTGCACAAGTGCAACTTTGCAGAGCATGGTACAAAATCTATATTCACCCAGGGCTGTATCACAGAAAACTAACACTCCATGAATATAAAATATCTGTGAGGAGTTTAAAACATTCCTAGTGTATAAAATCAGGTATAGGGCTAAGCATTCAGAGCTTCCTTCAGTACTTTTGGAAAACAGGATCTTTCTATCCAGACTCTTTTTGGAAGTGAAGGAGCAAGTTAGAGTATATCTTTTTGTGTAATTCAGAGAAAAGCTCACTCTCTGGGAAACCAGTTCCAATAAATGGGTAATCTAGGGATTTAAACTGAATCTGATTCCTTTGAGACAGCTCAAGCCACATCTCCCCACTTCCTCTGCGCCTTGTCTTGAAGACTCATTGTCTTGAGTTGCAAAAGAACTCCATTTTTCTGAGGTCAGCAAATATTTTTTAACAAGTTTAGAATCCACCTGAAACACAAAAAAAGGCTTTTCTCTGTTTTCTTCAAGGTAGGCAAACTTCATTTTGCATGATGACTTAAACAAATGCTCAAGTACAGTGTAAAATAAATGCTACACAGGATCCTTCATTATCTTGTTGCCTAAAGAGTTTGGCTCTACCTTAGTAGAGCCTTCCTAACTATGGAAATGGTCCAGATATGTTACTGTTGGACAGTATGGACATGAGAGAAAAGGTGGAGACCTTCTAAGGGCCTCAACCAGAATTGCTATTGAAATAGCAAACCAGGCAATGCCATTGCCTGCTGTGCTTCAGTGTTGTGCTATACCAAACACAAGGTTGGTTCAGTGACTGTCATCACTTAAGGAGAAGGAAATACATCACAGATTTTTGGTCATGTGGCCTTAATTTGTATGAGGTGAAAGTTCATTATCATATATAAAAGAAAACATCAAGATGTTGAAATCATTTTGTCCTGATCTCAGAGCTCCTACACTCAACAAGCAAAGAGAAAACTGTACAATTACTATCCACCTGCAAACAATTAAGGAGCACAGTGCAACCACCAAACACCTCCTGAACCAGGACAGGAGTTGTCCCGTAACCATAGGGCTCATCCCATTCCCAAATTTGCATCCTCTTCTTTTGCTAAAGAAAAAAGTGTCAGTTTTTGGGAATGAAGGCATTGGGATAATGCTCCCATCTCAGACTGTGATAACTCACATAAAAAACCTGAAGAAACAGTTAATGAAATTTTGGCTTACCTGAAGTCACAGCTGCTTGTGAGAAGATTTGAATTTTTTAATTTAAAGAATCTGACGGGAAGGCCATTAGGGCTTATGAATGACTCAAGTTTCAGATCTCAAACAACTCAAATCTATATTAAGCTTTCTGCCTGACAGCACAGGTCTGGAAAAAGTGCCACTTGCTGGTGAAATTTCTCTTTGTTCAAAGTTATTAGCATGAGTGAACAGCAATCCGGAGGGCTACTCAGACACACTGTTGATATCTTTGTTTTCAGCAGAAATTTCTTCTGTCTCTGAAAGAAACACCGTAGTTGATCCCCTCTGCTCAAGATTTCTAGCTAGGAACAGTTCCTTCACAGTACATGGGATATTTTCTTCCTATTATGTCTCTGTTTCACCTACCCCAAAATACTACTGTGATTTTCTAACTGGGATTTGCAAAACTGCTTCATGAGCATGCCCTGGATTCTCTCCTCTTGTTTAACTGCTTAGCTCCTACAGTCTGTATTTTTTATTTTCCTGGAGGTAAGTTTGATGTAATCTCTGGCAAGCTTTCACAGCTTTTCAGGAAGCAACACTGAGTGCCTTGAAAGGCCCAGAATCTTCCTTGTAAGCTCATACCATTGCCGAGTCCATCCCTTAAAGGTACATGGGACATGGTAAAATCTAGTTATGCAAAAGGTTACTGTCCTGAGGTTTTGCCTGAATGAAGGACTCAATGTGATTCAACAAATGGTCAGTCAGCCTGGAAAAATGTCCCTCCATTCCTGAATCTGCAATTTCACCACGACCTTCTCCCAGATACTCTGCAGCTACCCAGAGGAACAAAGCTTTGGAGGAGGACACAAAACATTCGGAAATTCCTGGGTATCGGTATGAGGGAAAGTACAGGAAATGGGAGTTTATTTTCATTGCAAGAGGCAGAGGGGAGGCAGTGATCTAATTGCCAACTTTGAAAATTATGGAAAGGCTTGAAATTCCTCCTAACAAACCGCTGCACATGGCAGTGTAAAAAAGTGTGATGTGAATGCTGGCATCGCTCTCCCTGGAAGGAGAGTAAACATATGGATCATATTACCTGGGAGATCTAAGGATGGGGGGAAAAGGAAAAAAAAAAAAGGTATGAACGAGATCAAGGGGGAATAGGTGAAAAAACCCCAATCATGGTGGGACACCAGCAGTTCTCCCTTTCTCCTTTCTCCAGGGATAGGTTACACAGCCATACATAAATGTTTTGCTCAGCCTTTTAAAGGCATTTCAAAGGTTTTCTGCCCAGCTTGAATTTTAAGCATGATTTGCAACGGTTCTTCCCCCACACGCATCTAAGGGAAGAAAATCTCTTGCCAGTGGATTTTGTGCCTAGTGCCAGATGAAAAGAGTGCTCTTTGCAGGCTGAGGCTGGAGCTGTCCAGAAGAAGATCTGAAGACCAGGTTAGACCCTGCTGACTCCAACTTGGCATTGAAAATTTGGCTCAAGAGATGAAAGGTTAGCCAACTCTTTAGATGTTTGCTTCACAGAAGAGAGCACCATCCAACACAACACACAGGGTTACAGACAGCTCTCTGGGAAACTAAGCAATCAAGAAAAGCTTATTCTGGGTCAAGACACCCAGGGATTTGGAGAGCAGGGAAGAGATGAAAAGTAGCTGGTGGAGAAACATTTTCTGAGGAGCCTGGATCCACAGCAGAGTCCGGCATGGAGGTTCTGGGACCATCTACTACATAACTTCATTCAAGAGGGATCTCCTGGGAGAAGAACTGGAGCCAGTGTCATGGGATGCATGCAAAATGCATCTCTCCAGCAGCAGCAGTGCCTGCTGGGGGGACTGAGCCGGTGCGGCTGCAGGTTGGCTCTTCTCCAGAAACCGGCTGGCCAATTCAGAGCCTGCTAACAGCCTGCTGACATGGGAATAAGAAAACTAATGAGGCCTTAAACTCCTGTATGACTGCAGGCCAGGGTTTGGCTCAGAGCATAGCTTGGAGCCTGGCCAGGCTACAAGGGAAATCGCCGCCCACGTTCGGAGGAGGAGGAGGAGGGTGGCAGTGACCACGTGCCATGGTGACAGTGCTCTGATGCTCTGGCATGGTGACACTGCTCTGTTTAAAGGGGCCCCATCACCAGCTCCGGGTATGCGGCACCAGCGTCATCCCCTTGAGCACCTTTTTACTGTGCCTGCATTAAAGCTGCAAGCCCAGTAGGCACGCTTCCTATGTTAGCTCTTCATTTCTTTCTGGTTTTCTCCATTTACAGTATGGCAATGAAGTATGAAAGAGGCAAAGGAAAAGAAGTTACTATAGAGAGGCCAGAAAAGTCCAACTTTTGCACAGAAAGCAAAGCAAAAGGCCTGATTTTGCTCATGAAGCAGCTCTTGGTTTTTCCTGCTGAGTGCAAAGGAAGAGCTGGTGCAGTGTGATTGTTATGCGCTGTATCTTCACCATCAATCACATTTTAATGAGAGTAAATTGAAATTCCAGGCACACATTAATAATGAATGGATGAATTAACTCTGAGGAACCATCTGATGATGCTTTCACCGGGCTGTGATGTCTACAGGCTAACATCATATTAGGTTACTTTCTGTACATTTATAGGAAAAACTTCGAACTAAAACATTTGCTCCAAGGCCCAGATCTGCAAAGGGACTTACGTGTCTGCATTTCAGTTTAACTGGAATTTTGGAAGTCACAAAATACAGTGACTCACAGAAGCCACACGTACTTGCCCAGGCATTTCAGCATTCACAGGCACCAGAGTCATTGGAACAGTCATCATCCCTGGAGCTATTCAAAAGACATGCAAATGTGGCACTTAGGGACATGGTCCTGGTACTGCTGGGTTAATGGTTGGACTCGATCATCATAGAGTCTCTTCCAGCCTAAAGAATTCTATGATTCTATGACCGCCATAAACGTTCCTTCAATGCCTCAATTTTCACCAGCAATTTTCACCAGACATGTTGCCCCTTAGGTCACACTGCTCAGATTGTATCTATTGGACTTGCAATAGCATCCCAAAACTTCTACCTGAAGTCTCAGAAAGGCCTGTTATGGCCTGGGAAAGGAAGTCCCAACCCAAATCCCAGAAGAGATGCTCTGTCACCTCTGCAAGACACACGGATGTCTTTAGTGTTCACTTGGGTAGCAGAAGAGTTTGATTTTCGAAGAAAGTGACTCAGGGGCTCTAGTGTCTCCTTTCTGTTGTGAACGATGCCAGGCTCCACTAAGTCAGAGCAGACATCAGGAGTTGGTTGTCAGGATAAACATCAGAAATCCCCTAAAACCCATCAGCTGCATTCCCTGGAAGTGCAACCCACCATTAACATCACTTAAAATTCCAGTTTATCAAACCTTGGCTTCTCACTCTGGCGATTCCCAGCTCATTTCCCACCAAGGCCGCCAAAAAAGTGGCTACTAGAGCTGATAAAATCAGTTTGGCTGGATCTGCAAGTATCACAGCATAGGATGTTCACTTGGTTTGGCCAGGGGATTCTTGTCCATGTGAGGATTTTAGAAACATCTTCCTTTGCAAAGCTCAGGACACATTTTTTGTTTAAGTGCTGGGATCTTCTAGTTCAGAGTTATTAAAGAGGTTTGCTACACAGAAAATAAAATATTACAGAAAATCTTGGAGATGGATGGCTTTGGTGGACTTGGGTCATACTTTAGTTCCTAAAGAGCTGCTCGGCCAAGGCAACCAAAAATCATCTACTACACCCAAGTAGTTTACTTGAATTCACCACTCCTTTCTCCCCGTGTCTATTGATGACATTGAGAAATTAATGTTATTGGGGGCTGAAGCAGGAGTAAGTTCTGCTCTTTCTCACAGCAGTGTTGTACCTCCATGCCTCCACCAGCCCCAGGCACCACTGCAGTGCAGCTCCTCTCACTCCATCACAACTTGACCTCTTCATGCTTCTTTGCTTGGGAGGCTTTACAGAGGGGTCTCTGCACTTTGCCACTGCTCCTCACCGAGGTGCTCTGTGGAATCAAGCTCCTTCCCCCGTACCCTCACTCTTTCCCCTCTCAGCAAGATGCTGTCAGGAGACATCCCCCTCTTCCGGATGTATTCCTGATTATACAAGCCTTCAAACCCACACATCCACCTTTTAGAGCAGCTCCAAAAACATAGGCACGTAACACCCAATTTCTTATACCATGCTGCAGGCTCTCTTCAGCACTCTCTAGTTTTATGGGCAAAACCTTCTTTATGAACAGACCAATCACTGCTGGTTCAGCCATGTGGGCCAGAAACAGCTCTTTCCTCCGACTCACAGCACAGCTAGAAGAAGAAACCAGACTGCTTCTCCATCTTCTTTTCCCTTTATCATAAGCTTCCCTTTTGGGTCCCTTCACCCCCATCCTAATATCCTGAATCCCTTCCTCCCCACCACATTTTTTTCCCAGCAGCCTGTCGACATGCCTCCTGAACTTATTTACAGCACGGCTTCAGCCACCTCACATGTTAACCTATTCCATATGTTTATTCTCTTTTGTGTGAAAAGGGGCTCCGCCAGCTCTCCTTTATCCCTGTGGCCTTTTATTTCCAGGTGGTGGCCCCAGCTGCTCAGCCCCTCTGTGAGACCTGGTTTTTTGCTCCAGTGAACAAAAGAGCAGCTCAGAAAGGGTCCAGGGTAATGACAGACATGCCAGCTCTGCACCAGCCCTAACAAAGACGCATACCCAGCAGAAGGCTGGCACATGCTCCACAAGATGCATAGCCAGTTTTACATCCCAGCGGGATGAAAGCAGACGAGACCACCCGTATCCAGAGGGATAGAGACCAGGAAGCAGCTCTCACTGAGGATTTATCCTTGGATTTTCCTTCATGAATCCCCAGCACTGTTTGCAAACTCTATTCTTAACTTTTCTCGTCCTCTGTTGGCTTGTCCCTGTGGCTACTGTGATCCAACCTCCTATACGGCTTTGAAGCCACTGCTTATTTCTGATGTCCCACAGCTGATCAGTGCCCCCAGCACACTTTTTCCCTCCCCAAATCTCAAGAACCAGCTTACCAGAAGCATCCAGGTTTTGTGGCACTTCTTGCAGCTGCAGCTCCAAGTGCCCGAACCTTCAGTGTCCAGGCACCACCACTCTAATGACTGGAAGCAAATTATGCAATGAGCTGAGCCACTATTTTAAGGAAGAAATTTTCTATGATGTGGGTGATAAAACATTAGCACAGGTCGCCAAGAGATGTGGTGGACGCAGAATCCCTGGAAGTGTTCAACACTGGGCTGGATAGGGCTTTGAGCAACCGGATCCAGTGGAAAATGTCCCTGCTCATCGCAGGGCAGTTGGGCTACTTGACCTTTTAGGGTCTTTTCCAACCCAAACCATTCTATGATTTTCCCAGCTCCCCATTTCACTTAACTTGCTAACAGAGATGGTTGCTTAACTTCTCACACTTATTCCTCAGAGTTGGGGTGGCTGTGTGGCAGGTGTAATTTGCACACAGGGCCCCATAAAAAAAGCCATTCCCACCTTGTCTGCAAGCCCAGTTGCAGCCAGCCAGAGCTCTGCTCTGCAGAGTAGCCCCCAGTGTGTCATAAATGTGTGGAATAGTGGCTTTCCTGGGGAACCATCGGTGATTGCACCTGGTGGTGAGAGCCCAAGGGGCAAGATCAGAGACACAATAGGTCCATGTTCAGCATCAGGGCAGCTTTAGAGCTGCTAAAAGCAAGCTAAAACAGCAATAGATCTCTCCTTATTCACTCTTTCTTTCTTTTTTAGCAGCTTTTTCCAGCCCTCTGCATGGGGCACTCTGGTTTTCTTCCTCCTGACTTGCAAGGAATATGTTGGTGGAACTCCTTGGTGTTTGCATTCCTCATGCCCTAAAGCCAGCCTGTTGTATAGCCCACATCTCACAGCCAGATTCTCCTCCCCTGACTGCTCCAGCAGCTGCTCTCTCTTTTTTTCCTCTGACAGCTTTTGATCTTTTCAATGGACAGCAGTGAAACACCCTGTGTTTTTTCAGGCTGATAGCATCCCTTCCCCATCGATTGCAGAGACCTTGAGAGTACACTGTGACCAATACCCTGTTCCTCTCATTTTCCAAAGAGAAATATTTTCAATAGTGAACTCCCTAACCTTGGTGTTTCTTACATAATATGAATCAACAAACAACTCCTTCCCACAAAAAAAAAAAAAAAAAAAAAAAAAAAAAAAAAAAACAAATTTTGCACACTAAAAA